>JASFAT010000417.1:0-312682 GCA_031353405.1 Baronia brevicornis | reverse complement strand
TATATGCCCTATGTAAGCAACTTTTTTTTATTTTTAAACCAATAAAACAGAATCTCACGTTTCTGTTTTATTGGTCGAAGATCCTCTTCAGGCTGTTTACTACTACTTAGGCATACTTAAAATTATTTTCAAGAAGTAGTCACATATATTACCAGGAAAAAATGATTGGTTATATAAAATTAAATATAATATATATTATGTAAAAAAGAAAATAACGTAAAGTAGACCTGAACAGACCGGCTTCCGCAAGCAGGACCTGTTCACAAATTGATGCATGTTGCACCATTTAAGAGGAAAGTAAATATTTTAACAATTCATTCATACATACATATAAATTAAATTTAAATATATGTATGTTTTGTTTCAATAAGTTATTTTTTCCAAGCTTATTATAATATATTATTTTAAATTTTTAAATATTTAATATAATTTTTATTATATATACTAAATACAATAAAAAAATTTGTACAGTCCACGGGGGGAGCGGGGTGACGCAACCATACGATTGACAGTCGGATTGGAGTATTCACTCTCTTAATTGCCTGTTACAAACGCCCACGGGAAGATATGGATTAACTCAACTATACCACACAACAGCCTTTTTTTAAATGTATATCTGTCTGGCTTTTGGTTCAATAAATCTGTCTTCCTAATAAATAAAATAATAAATTTTATTTATTTATTTTTATGACTTATATTTATCGAGTCTCTGAATCTTATTTTTAAAGTAGGTCTTTCAACGAAGATATGGAAGTCATAAAACTGTAATATTAACTAGGAAATGAATTGTAGTTGTGTTGTTATGCACCACGTTTTTAATCTAAAGCTCTTTCATATGCTTTTGTTCAAAATGAAAAATAATTTCAAGTAAGCTTAAAATATTTGCAGAAACTTAATATGTTAAAACGTTTCATTTGATTCAGGAATGAATAAAATGTATTAACATATAACACTGCTTTGTACTTCGCTAGTTGATATAGACTTATGTTTAACCTGTAAAATTTAAGATTCTCCTCCTTCCTTCTCCTTCGTAAAAATTAAAAAAATCTTTGAAAAATGTATGGACATGTTTTTGGGAGATATCAATGTCAATTTTTACAACCAGAAATGGGTCATATATATGTATGTCCTATTTCTGGGTGTGGAGACTTCCCATTTCTAGAGAAATTGACATTATACACCACGTTTATTCAAGGCGGGGTGGCGAGCCACCTAGACTCGAAATAAACATTTGTAGGCCATACATACGCTTATATCGATGCGGAAATCGAACTCGCGACCATTAACTCCGAAGGAGGTAGTATTGCAACCGAATCAATAGGTTCGTTCAATCAAATGTCTTGTTGATAGGAAAATACCGCTGAAGAATACTGGTCCCACAGAATTGTGGTCCGTAGAAAAAAGTTACGGAAAAAACCCACCGTACTGCATATATACATATCTCAAGCAGTAGATACTCCTGGGATTTATGAGTTAATCCTGGGTTGTATGAGATATAATTAATTCTGTGTACATTTTTAGTAAAATTCTATGCCAATGGTAACAGTGATTAAATAGGATTATTTTTTGTCGAAAACGAGATAACTTTTTTATAAGCAAGTATGAAACTTGGGAAAACACATTTTATTACTAAAATTTGTATTATTGTATTATTTATCATAAGCTTGACAAAAATCAAGTAACTGAGCTAAAATAATTACAAAGTTAATATATATAAAAGCGAGTGACTGCGAATTACACAAAAACCGTTTTTATTCGTCATTGTTTGAAAAGAGGTTTATTTACTTTTTTCTTAATTTCTTAGGTAAACACAAAAGACTACAATAAAGAAAAACAAATCTTATAAATTAAGTGATATATGGAAGATTGAAGTCAGTTCACTCAAATTGAATTCAGTTTCATCAGTTAAATCAGTTTAGTACGATCTTAAGAGGAGACCAGAAGCATTTCTAAAGACCACCGGGATATAGTATAAGAAAATGGGACGTTTCCATTGAAAGCGGGACGTATGGTCACTTTATGTATAACCGATCTCTGCTAACAATCGAATCTATTGCAACATCAAAGACAATTGGTCCTAGAGCTCACCAGACAGACGTCCTCGTTCAGTATCACGATTAATTGTGTCTCTCGATAGTGCAAAGTTATTTGCAGGAAAGGCGTACAGAGGTTGGTTTGTTTCAGTCAACTTTATCGCCTCCATCGAGTTCCGCGATAATTCCGTAACGGTCATTGTACTTTACTCAATGTATTATATTTACTGTGAAGTTTCATTCGTTGACGTTACACCTTCTTAATAAAAATAATAATTCTTTATTTGCATAATGTGAGTTATAATAAGATGAAAAAAGACGTTTAAAAGCTCCATAACAATGCCACTTATGGCGTACAAATTTCATTAATTATTACATACGTAAAGATCTAAATACATAAGTCGCTTATGGTTACAAAACATTATATTATTAATAAACTATTACATTGTCATTAAAATTATAATTGATTTATCTATTACATACATTCGATCCAACTTTTAAAGCAAAAAAGTCCTTAGTATTTTAAATGTTGCCATTTATTAGCCATTCATATAGTCTTTTTTAAATAATCTTGTGTTCAATTGTTTTAATTAATGAGGTACCTATATTGTTGTAGATGCATATACACATGAACAGGCAGCTTATGATATATTTACTCAGTCTGGGGTGAACATCCGGCACTAATCTTTGGATCTTAGCTTAAAGCGTTCTATTTATTTATGTAAACGACAAAATCTACAACTTACACAATAGGAAATTGGATAGTAATATAACAGTATAACGTAGTAATATAAGTTTGTAATATATTATGTTCATTTAGAAAGAGTTTTTATGAAATAATAACGACTTAATTTTTTTTAACTTTTCGCCATCGTCAACGAAACAATTACAGCGTGTGACGTTGTTTGTGATCAGATGATGTCACATGATCTAAGGTGACATGTCAGGTGTATAACATTAAAACATATAATTATAATATATAATTTAAGTCCATAAAAAGCTTTATTTGAGTGAAATAATATTTTTATGCTTAGATATAGCCATTTCGTTTCATTTTTTAACTTTTCTCAAAAGAAGTCCAATTTTATGACACCTGTAAATGTCAAAAGCTATTACATTTTCGGATCAGAAAAAAATACTGAGTCGAATGGTCTGAATTTATAGCTCTTCGACCAATAGACAATTTTGTACAGCGTTGAAACTGACTGATTTTGAGTTATGAGATACAATTTTTTCAGAAATCTAAAAGTTATTGTCTCTGGTGGTATGTTTTCATTTTTGCGGTTTATTACAATTTCGCTTTTTTGCGTTGATGTTTATATCATCATTTAAAAAAAACAATTTGCGGCAGTCCTTTGTTGGAAACTGACCTTCTCTAAGAAGAGCAATTTTTGCCAGCCATTTTACACATTACGATCCCCGTGCCCAGGGGGCAACCCACACTAGATTTGTTAAAATTGTTTTCTTCACTCTAGCACTCGTCCACTCCAAAGTCCTATTTTTAAAATTATTGCTTTTAATTTAACTGTACGAAACCAGAATGTACTTGTTTCATTTTCCAATATTTCGATCCACAGATATTGTCGAAGCCGAATCGATTCGTGTAACACCACCACCTATGTGTATGGGTTTATTGTTTTTAACTTTGACTGTAAACTTTACTACAACAGTATCGCCCTATACATATCTGAACTTCCTTCATTTTATTGTTTAAAAAACTTCATTCGAACCTAACATAAGCCTAACATAATCTAACATAAACATAAACAACAAATACAGCTAAACTATCATACAAAATAAATCTAACATTCAATGTTAACATCATACAATCGGATGTCCTCGGAAGTAACGGCTTCATTATTTTGGGAGTTCGTTTTCGATCTATAATTAGTCCTAAGTTCGCTGAATAATTTCTACAGTTCATGCGTGCCAAGACCACAAAACACCGGAATAGACATTTTCGTGGAAAATACCCTATATTTTAGTTAATTTCGGTAATAAGCGATTGCCAAACGGTTGACGTAACTATCAGTTGATATTTATTAGAGAATTCTGGCCGCCAAAGTTTACCTTTTGGCGTTTCTCCAAAGCCTTAACTGCATACGTGCTGCACGAAACCTCTATTTAAGGAACTTCTTGAAATACGAGGATACAAGGCAGAGCTTTACATCAGCGTTTATTTGACTACCTTTATACTATATATATATATATATATATATATATATATATATATATATATATATATATATATATATATATATATATATATATATATAATAAATTTAATATTTTATAATAAAATACAGTTTCGAGATTTAATTATAAAAAAATAATGCTTTAAATTAGAAAAGACTAACCATGGTGATGTTGATGTTGATGTTGATATTACTAGAACTTTTGTTAAATATTCTAAGCTAAATGTGTTTGTTTTGAACAATATTGTTTACATCAGTAATCTTATTTCTTTTTTTAAATTCTTTATTTCGCCATAAGAAAATACATTTTATTTATCGAATGTCAGGTTGTAACAATAAAGCTTTTACCACCATTTCCGTCTGAACGGAAAAGAAACGGTAAAAGAAACTCAGCAAGAATAATCTTTTTTGTATTTTTATCTTTTGAAACATAACAATGTGTATAGTTCTAAATTCATAGTCTCACAGATTATATTTGATAATCCCACGACTTTAGATCATAAACACAAATCTTAGCAGCTAGCACAAATAAGCCAGGTACTTTTATGTGTTACCGTATTTTATACAGTGACTGAAGCAATCCGGGGGCTTAAACATTCCCGTTCTTTTATTTCCTCTTTCCCCTCTCATTACTTCTCTTTTTCTCTCCCAATATTTAGCTTGCAGTGCCTTTAATATTGCAAATGTATGGATAACGTAGTAATGGCGGTATAACCGTCATCATATGACGAATTAGGAATATATCACCAACCTGAGTAACGATCTCCATATAAATACTGGATATAGGGATACAGCTGTGAATTTAGATCTAAGGCATAATTGATTTATTAATTATTCGAAACACAGAAACTTAAATTCTTTACAAATCATGATATATGTTCGAAGCTCTTTTCGCACCTTTAACTTCGTTCCACATACTACCACTTTAAGAACCAGCTATTTACAAATAAAACTCAACATTCATCAAAAGCCGGCAACGCTTCTCCAATCTCTATTATGTTGAAGATGTCTTTGGGTGGTATTCATTGCTTTTCATCATGCGACATGCTCATTTGATTGGCTTCCAATCACATATAAAAAACTTAGCTGGTCATATGTTGATAAATTAATTGTAATCTAAGCTTTATAGTAAGCAAACTCGATCACTGTCTAGACCGTGCTGTAAATCGGGGAACTATAAACCACAACACGACATAATCGACGAGGAAAATCACATTTACAGACCACGGTGGCGCGTCGGATTTCTTCTATTCCGTTATTATATTACTGACATCATATTTCCTAGCTTCAATTTCCTAGGTTTAACACGACTCTACCAATGATTATTATAATTATATTATAAAACTAGGGCGATGGAGACCTTCAGGGGGCGGTAAAGGTCCCAAAGAGAATTGGGAGGGTATTGAAGTTTTTTACCGGGAATAATGGCTGATTTATATATATTAAAAACTAAACCGACATGATACGCTATAATCGTGATTTTTATATTTTTATGGCTAAATGAAACATAATTGGGAGGGTGCTAGAATATAATTGATTCTTAAAGGGGGCTGTAGACAAATAAGATTGAGAACCACTGGTGTGCCGCATCAAAAGGATGAGAATAATCTAGCACAAGGCTTTTCAAAGTATTGTTAATGGCTCAGTAAACTAGGCCATTTTTTTTAAATTACAGTGGGCAGCTGCGCAGGCGTTCGATGTGGTGGTGATAAGCGATGCGTTTTAGACGCCGAATTGGGCGCGCATTGCGTCAAGTGCGGTGCGTGCAATGTGGCGGGCTCTCCTGTTTGCGCAGTCAACGGGCGCACGTATGCAGGCGCGTGCGCATTGAGACGAGCCGCGTGCGAGCGAGGGAAAGCGCTGCCGCTTGCCTACCGAGGGTCTTGCATAGGTAACTCACAAAGCTTCTCACCTCACGAAAAAATAAATTCATAATTTAAATCGGATGGACCACTAGTAGAATTTTTTAAGAGTTGAATATATTTATAAAAGAAAATTGTGACCTAAGATTTGATTCGAAGATGTTAATGCTGGTAGCCTATTGGCTTTAACAGCTTTATCGAATCTGCGCAAATCGCAGACTCCATCGGCTCGACGCCGCGTCGGTGGTACGATGTGTTTACAATGTACCTAGATAATAAAATGAAAGTATTAATTGTACCCAAATTATGAAAGCCTTATTAATAATCCATAATATAAAATAAAAAAAAATTTGAAAACAAGACAAAAGAGGATTTAAGTATATTAAGCTTTTAGTATTATACATTCCTCTCATCTCAGGCGCTCATCCAATGGCTAGTGTAAACAATATACAACGAAAGTTTTTATATGCTTTCACGTATTGTTATGAATTGAATTATGTTTTAATGCATCGTGATGAGTATTTTCCACATTTTTCTGCGGACAAGTAAAAATTATTATGGACCACCACTTTGACAACCGGTGTTTTATACCACGAATGTCTATGGGCGGCGTTGATTTCTCTCCATCAGGCGACATGCTTGCTCGCTTGGCCTCCGTTAAACAAAACAAGGATATACAACCAGTCGATCGTGGCAAGTTAAAGAAAAATAAAATTTTAATATACCGAGAATAATCTTCAGTTTTGTTGGGTTTTACCTCTTAACAAAATTAAAAATCTTATTTTAATAGTCTTTTATTTACTCAAAAATAAATATATGTATATGTATGTAAGAATAATACAATTCCATATAAATTTTACGAAGAAGTACCCACCGCCACCATGTGTGTATGTGGCCGACCACACAAAATCTAAGAACTAAATAATAGATATTTTGTTCTTATTAGGTTGGCCACTTTTACTCTATACAGATTTCCATTACCCCAAATTATTGCAGAGTTTATCCTTTTATTTTCTCATTGAAGCTAAAGTTCAATTGAATTTAAGCATTGAAATTCTCGAATTTTATGTGACTTAAACATGTATAACCGAAACTACATATGTATAATTTCGGCTCAAGTTGTATCAGCGGGTTTGTTTCTGCCATTCAACACTTGATGTGAACCACATTTTTCAAACAAACTGCAACCAGTCTAAGTTTATGACTAAGTATTAATTAATAATAATTTAAGTAAGAATTACTATAATAATAATAATAATTCTTTATTTGTATAGAAATTCATGTAATTAAAAAATATTGCTAGTTTTTTTTTATTCGATATTCCCGTGAAAATATGTTCTCATATGATTGCAGCGAATGCAACGTGCGCGTCTGTGACGTGCGGGCCGAACCAGCGGTGCGTAGCGGGCGGTGCGAGTGGAGCGCGTTGCGTATCATGCGGTGCGTGCGGCGGGGGTGGGGGGGGCGGTGGCGCGCGGCGCCCCCTCTGCGGGACGGACGCACGAACCTACCCCTCATGGTGCCGGCTTCAACGAGCTGCATGCCACGCCGGCAAGGTTGTTGACACGCTGCACCGCGGGCCTTGTAAAGGTAATCACCATCTCGATTTACGCTCGATATTAATATTCGATACGGATTGAATTTTTGCCACCTAAGATTGATATTTCTTATTGTTTTAGTAAAGAAATATCCATCTTATGATGATTAATGGAGTCAGGCGTTACTTTGCGGAAATCCATCACTATGTGGACAGTCAAAAGTTTTACTTAGCTAAGGTCCGCGACAAGCAAACAATAACAGAAAATTAATAATGTGCGTTTTCCTGCTGGATGAAGTGGATTTATTTGGAACTTAAACCAAAAACTTACCAAAAAACGGCCGTCAGCAACTCTTCACCCACTACTATGCACAACACCAAACACTATATTATATAGTCTACTATACCTGAAGATGCCTTGTGTTGGGGCGAAACACGTGTCGTTTACAAGATGGAAAATTGGTAGTGTGTGTTTGGTGTTGTGTATAGTGGTGGGTGGGTGAAGAGTTGCTGACGGCCGTTATTCGATAAGTTTTTGATTTAAGTTCCAAATAAATCCACTTCATTCAGCAGGAAAACACACATTATTAATTGTCTGTTATTGTTTACTTGTCGCGAATCTTAGCTAAGTAAAACTTTTGACTGTCCACATATCAATCTTAGACTAAAAAAAAAGGAAAAGCTAAATGAAATGGGTGGAGCACACGATTAGAGGAACCAAAAAGTGATCAAAGATAACAATAAACTGGTTTACTGGGGACAGGCATAGAAAGAGGAAGACCACCTATAAGATGGGTTGATGAAATAAAGGCTACAACAGGTGGCACATGGACAAGAGTTGCTAACGACAGAAAAAAATGGTTACAATTAGAGGAGGTCGTCAATAGAGGCACACACACAGATGTTATTAAGTAAACTTATATGTTATATGTGTGTGAACAAAATCTCTCAGGATAAAGGCTATTATTATTCTCCTTTATTTACATATTTCTCTCTTAATATATAAAAACAACATTATTACTAGGCTTATTAATCGTGGCGGGATAAACTAAGCACACGAAGAATACTGCATCCAAGAAAAGGAATTTTCTCACGATCCTAGCCGTGCACAATATGCCTACTTTTTGAATTTAACCCACCTAAACCTTACTTGGACAGATGAGCGTTCAAATTTTTACCGATAAGTCCATTCACAGAGACCACTATACATACAATAACAGTTGAATCAACAATCAGCCACATGGTGAAAATCTAATGCATGAGATCTGTATGTTTTATTTGTTTATCTTTTTCTGCTTTGATGAGATTCTCGTCATGTGGAACACTAATATCAACTATCATTGCCCCGCGCGTAGTGCGATCCAATATCTCAATATCAGGCTTATTGGCAACAATATGCCGATCCGTGATGATGGATTGATCCCAGTACAATGTTGCACGACTATTTTCGAGAATTGACTTTGGATCGTATTTATAATAAGACACCTCCTGTTCGCATAAGTCGTATTTAATAGCAAGCTGCTGATGCACAATTCGGGTTACTTGGTTATGTCTGTGCAAATACTCCCCGGTTGATAGTCCACGATCTGTATTGCTTATTACACGAGGTGCTTGCCAGTTCTCTGCTGCCATATCATTAACGCCTCTTAGGGTTAATGATTTGTCGCTGATAACTACGTGGCGATGTAGTCAGGGGGATTTTTGTTATTAATATTATTAAGATTGATATTTTAATCCATTCTGTGGAAAAAGCTTGCCAATAACCAATAATCTATCCGTGGGTTGAATTTGCAATCCTTAAAATCGATCTATCTTTGGGAGGGCGGATCACAGATTACGGATTGCTCCATGTATGAAAATGGCAGTTAGGAAACACCATGCTCTACTAATATATAAAAAAAAATTTGGGGATAGAATTAAACTATCGATTTAAAAGGTCCCTGAGAAATTTTAGTCAAACGATTACACGCGGACGACCGCCAGTTGATATTGACACTAAAAAATATATCAGTGTTTAACGGTAACATTTTTCTGTGTATAAGCATCCAAAAGCCCATTTCCTTTATTTCCTTCTTCGGATTAAATATTTTTTAACCCAAAAAGACAATGCATCTATAGAGCATAGACCGCGGTATTTGTTTGCCATAACAAGAAAAAATTATATCAAAATTAATTGATAAAAACACTATGCTAATCAAATAGTTTTTAAGGATCTTCGTGGGTATTTAGGAAGCGACTATAAAAACATATTACAATAGCACACACACATTTTTCATTTCTGAGGAAAAGCAGCGTAAAGTGGTGAACTTTTATGGCTGTATTTGATATATGGCATATTGATGATGATGATTTCTATCAGTGTATACGGTTATGTTTCTTCACGAATTATATTGAAAAATATTAAATTTTTCCTTCAATACTAAATAATTGGCTGACAATGTTGCTTACCGTCTATTGTAACTTTTTCAGGCAACAAAAACATAACGGACAATAGTGTGACTGTTGAGAAAAAAGAAGACATGGATACGGCGTGAACTTTGGAGTCATAAACACTTCTTATAGATGTAGCGTTGCAGTTTAAGTTTCGTAGGTGTTCAAGAGATCGACGGGTCAACGTAAAACCAACCCCAAGCAAATAGTGTTACGTTATATTGTGTAGTGCGACATAATGTCTGACAGTTATTACAGTTAAAAGAACTGATCAAATTATCCGATAATTATTGCACTTAGAGTCGACAAGTTGTCTGATAGTTGATTCAATTAGAACCGGTCAAATTATCTGATAGCTACTACAGTTAGAATCGTTCAAATTAAATAAAGTCATCATTAAAACACTTTTGTCGTTGTATACGATAACAAATGTGTTGCAATTAAATTAAAAAAATAAAAATTTGATTAACTGAGTCATAAGTCTTCTCGCCTGCATTGAACAATGTTTTCTTTTATTTTTTTTGATAGCAATTAGTTATAATTATTATACCAGCGTCAAGTGAAATACGATAACATCAAACCTCTTGAAATATAACTAGTTAGCTTATCACATTACGTCTTCATAAAATGTGGCTATTCTACTAAAACCTTCTATGGATTTTTTCAGTCAACTTACAAAGTCACGATACACGCATTTATTTCAATACGGCTTAATCGAACTGTATTGTATAACAAAACCACCACAATTAAACTGAATAAAATATAACTGATAATAATATAACATTATGAAAATAATAAAAACATAACGTCATTGTTGTCAGTTGGCGGGAAAAGTTAACTGAACAATCTTTTTGCGGACTCTACGTTAAACTTGTCAAATTTTAATACAGGGTGTTGTTACATATGAATTGTTCTGTGGAAATTCACCAATTAGTCAAAATTAAAGATACTAAAATAGTAGTCATAGAGAAGTTTCGTTTCGCATTATGCAAAATTTTGAACTTTGTAGATAAATAATAATTCTATAGTTTTTTAATGATAAATTAACACTTACATTATAAAATTTGAGCACCAAATCGTACTTAATATTGAGTCAAAATGTTAAACATAGAACGATAGTTAGCACAATATTTGGTACTTCTAAATCGTAGGTAGTTCTTGTTTAAAAAAAACTCATTTCTGTCTTATTGGCACTATGTAGACGAAGGACTTGTAGGATGAAATGGAATAACACTTTCATCGGACTGATCTAATATTTTTTTCGTAAAATTAAATTAACTCGTAGTAAATAAGGACTTAATTTTACTTCACGAAATGTGGTTTTAACGCTTATGCAATATTTATTATTAAGTTATGAAGTATATGATGTTTTAGTGCAATAATGTTATTGAAAACTGTGTGAAATTTATGTTTGTGTTTTTTATTTTGTTTCTTTTTTATGGCAATAATTGTAAATCACAAATATCATGAAAACATGAAATTCGGAGATGTCTAGAATGTTATAAAATATTTTTTCAGTATTATGTCTTTTTAAGATTTAGAATATTGTTATTTTCGAAACCTTTACATTAAAATTTGGGCGATTTTTATAGACTGTAGATAAAAAGTGATTTATTGTTACTTTTAAATTATTCCCGAAATGTTTCCAGGAATTAATCTGTATGCGTGTTATTTGTGAATTTATCTACATTGAAAAAATATGTTGAATTATTTGAAGTTGAATGTGTTTCTAGACGTCCTGCTTAGCTTTAAATAGTATAAATTTAATTTGATATATACTTTAGATTACTTTGAGTCCTTTAAGGGCCTTAACGCCTACTTAAGTTTTAAGTTATTATTACGTGCCCACTCAATACACAATCACTTCTTATTTAAGCGGTAAACAATTTAGATGTTACACGTCCAACATCTAAACCAATTCGTACTTACACAAATATAAAAAAATGTAATATATTTTAACGTTTTTATAACCCAAAGATTGTTATCGAAATATTTCGAAAGTGTATGCGTCAATAATGAACATTTTGTTTGTGTATTACTAACTTAAGTCTGTAATTATTGAAATGTTTTAATCCATATTATAATAATGTACTTACAAAAATGACTTGAGAAACTAAAGATACAGTTATAATATTATGCAAAACGATAAACCTTGGAATTGGACATAAAATGAAAAAGTTATTCAAAATTCTCAATAGTTATTATGATTATTTTAAATTTGTATTTTCAATGCGCTTGAATATCTTAAGTTAACTAAAATCTTAAGATTTTACTATTATTGAAGATTGTTCCAAAAATAATTTAGAGCCTACAGAGCTAATTTACAATACAAAACTCGTGACTTTTTATGTAATTGATTAAAGATTTGTTTAAGTAAACGCTTTTAAAAATTAACGTTTCTCTAGTTTTCAATACGTCTTAAAAAATTTAAAAGTTAAATGTAATCCTTAATTTTATTAAAAATAAGAATAGGATATTAGCTTTTCATTGATCTAAGTCTAAACTTGTTATCATTAAGAACTCGTTGCTGATTGGAATGTCTTGATAATCAAGGCTAAATATTTTCTTGGGTAGTTAAATTTACGCGTACACAAACTGTGTAGTGATTGTTAACTTTATTGGACTACTTATTTGTTGTAGTTTAACTACTAAGTTGTTGTAGTCGAACTCTTTGCGAGCATTAGAGATGATGTATAATATATTTTCCTTGTTTCTTCGTAAATATTTTATTCGGTGTTTTGTTTAACTTCCTGTTATCCCTTATATTAATAATGTTCAATAAGTCGATTGGGCTACGGAGACGTCTTTCAAAACCTACGGAGGGCGGTGGTAGAAACCAAATAAAAGCAGCAACAGCTCAGTCGGTAAGGCTCTTATGATCTGAACGCTTTGATTTCGTATCTTCTACTGGACTATTGAAGTGAACCATATTCTAGCACAAGCAATATTAGGTTAGTTTGAATAGTTAACAAGAATTCGAGTGACATAATAAAAAAAATTACACAAAAACCTATATAAAGTGTCCACTAAAGAATATTTTCAAAACTGAGTGGCTTAAAACTACACGCCAAAAAAAATCAATCAAAATCAATCATCAAATCATGCCTTTTATCATATAAAAGGATCAAACTACTTTCACCGTCAATGACATCTGTATGCAGTGCTACATATTCAATAGACGAACCAGTAATGGTGTCTTAAAAGTGGTTTTACGTTTAAAAAAGTATAAGGCTATGTAACTTAACAATCAAACATTTTACGATAAGTTATAACAGTCAGATTTGCAGAGTCAGATTGTCAGAGTCAGGTGGCAGAGAACCAATTTCTCTGCTCAATGAATGGTTTTGACTGAGTCCCGCCCATTTCCATCTGTATGTACTGTTGATTATGATGTAATTTAATGTGTATTAATATGCGTTGCTGCAGAGGGAAATAAATTAATACTTTCGCTACCAGCGTCACATATATGTGACGAACTATTTATCAATCCATTTAACAAATAGTATTACAGTGTCACTATGGCCTCATTATAAAACTTTCAATAAATGAAACAACAATATGCTATATTTTAATTTTTAATTATATTAGTTTATTCTGAATCATCATCAATAGATTCTTGAAAGGCCTTCGCGGGTGGTTTAAGCATCTTAGTTCGAGCAGCTAATCGCATAGTTGCAGGGCCTAAGACATTCGAAGCAGGTTTAATTTTGATTTCTGAACTCGGAGTGCCCAGTCCAGTGGTGCCCTCATTACTGACAAGTGGAATCTGGAACAGTATATATATAAACAAATTATTCATAGCATTTAACTTTACAGTTGGAAAAGACTAGGTGGAGTGATAATCAACACAGCAGTATGAAAGAGGAATAATCTATATAAATAAAAATGAATCGTTGAAATGTATGGAGGCGCAAAACTTTATAACGACTGGACGAAATTAGATAATGCTTTTTTTGTTGTATTTGTTACTATCAGGACAAGGTTTGTATAAAACATAATTTTCTTTTGTATTACAAAAGCAAAACTTTGTTTCTGTGCTTCATGCTGTTTTTTCCTCTAAGGTTTCGTTTGTTTTCGTTTTCGTCGACAAGGTTTATCGTGATAAGAAGCGGTGTCTCATTTTTTTTTAATTAGGTTACGACCTCTGCGAAGCCAGGGCGGACTGTTATATGTACTGTAAACAGGGCAAGAAATTATTTTTTTGTCATCTTTATAGTTTGGCTTACCCATACAACTATAATGTTACAACTGAAGTAGAGTATATAGAATAGAGTAAATCACTGTGTATACAATTTAGACATATACCAAGCGATCTTGTCAATGTATGAAAATGATAATGGTATGTTATAGGAAAAATGTATAGTTGATGATTATTAAGTAGATCAATACATTTTCTATTCGTATACAAATAATTCGTATTGTCATAATTTTAAATATTAGTAAGAATATGCGCCCAGCGCCTCTTGTCATGAAATGGGACATTGTCCGCACAAAAAATATGTATTTTTCAATTCCTATCGGAATTTCTAGAAGCTTTTGACCTATTTTATAAGTTGTTGATACACCACAAATTCAAATAATTCTTAAAAACAATTTATTGTCTTGTGCGAATAGAAAAGCAGAGGATGGTCTGATTTTGTTTTGACACCGGTGTACATAAGGTTTTTACGTAGTAAATTGTGTAATTACGAACTTAATGCCCTAAAAAACAACGTTTTTAGCTCATAATTATACTTACAGGATCCGTGTCACCTTGGTTGTCCTTACCAAGACCTTCCCCCTTTGACCAGCCCATTTTCTCCAGCAGTTTAAATCCTTTGTTTTCTGAAGTTATGTAACTGTTAAACAATAAACAAGAATGTTAAATATGTAGACAGTCGGAATTTTTTAACTTGCCTAAGATTCGCGACAAGTTGTCTTGCTTGTCGCGGAAAATCTCTGACTGTCTCACATAGTAATGAATTTCTGCAAAGTAACGCCTGACTCTATTAATCCAGAATGTTGAAGTTAGCTACGCTAAATATTGGTTGCCCAATAGTGAATAGTAAATAAATAAGAATAAAGTAAACTAATGGGATATGGAAAGCAATCAAAGTCTCCCATAGACGAGCCAATTAGATTAATTTATTTTTTGAGTAAAAAAAAAGATAATAACGCATAACATAAAAGTTTCATCCCCACCACCTGGATGAATGGCGATCAGGTACGGTGAGTTTTTTAAAAACTTCTTCCCATGCACCACCACCCTGTGGAACCAGCCACCTTCAGCAGTGTTTCCAAACCAATGATAATCACATTGGAATCTTCAAAAAACCAAGTCTACCCTAGGTCGGCAACGCTTCTGCAATGCCTATGGCACTGCGGATATCTATGGGCGTCGTTGATTGCTTTCCATCGTGTGACACGCCCTTCGTTTCTTACGACGTTTCCCTTCCAATCCCATAAAAAATATACAAGTTTTCAAAAATTGCCAACTAGCCTTTACTCACGTATTTATATCGCTGGATTGTGTTTTCTCAGCGTGATGCGAAGAGCCAACGTTCTCCCGTCTCGCTTGGGCGCGGTCGTTGTAAACCTTCTCTTCTATCGCTAGCGGTTTTGGTGCGTATTTGTTCTTCAGACGCGCTAGTTCAAGTTGATGCTGCTTCTGAACGCTACATGTGCGTGTGTAAGCGGTTTTCTTCTCTTTTTCCTCCACTGGAAATTGAAAAATTAATTCATCGTAGTAAATAAGGCTTATCCATACAATAATTATTTTATTTCATCATGCGCGTCGTTGTTTAATGATTCGCATTTCCCTTAGATTGTACCCCTCATAGAGATGACGTATGGATTTATCCTACTAGGGATTAGTTTAACTCACTGTCATCGTGTTTATCCTATTATATATCCTAAGTTTAAAAGACAATATAAGTTCAAGCTATGTGGTAAGGGTCCAATTCTTTGTATATGCCCCGGGGCCCTTGTCCACTGGTACATTTGTTGCTATTTTATGTAAATTTTATATTATATCAATAAATATTTAATACTTTAAAGCATTCGTTGTAACTCACTCTGCATAATGAGTCCCGGCTCACAGTGACCGCAAGTGTCGGCGCCAGGGTGGATGTGACACAAGAGTTTAGTTTCACCCAGCTGTATGATACTTCCATGGACAACCTGCAAAATCCATATACATAGTTTTAAAAATAGCATATTGAGAATTATATTAACCACTAGCTGCCCGCCCCAGCTTCGCACGGGCCTAATGAAAATAATGAGACAAACCTTAGACGAAAGAACAGCACGAAGAAAAGAAACAAAGTTTTGATTTTTAATACAAAAGAAGTGGTATTTGAATATAGTATTCATTCATGTTTAGTTTGAGTTGAGAGGATGGAGGAGGTTCGGGTAAGTCAAGAGAGTGTATGTGGGTCGCCCAACTGGACGACGTCCTGTGGGGCGTCCCAGGCACCGCTGCAGAGACATGGTCGAGGATGACTTGCGCAACCTTCAAATCTGCAAGTGGCAGGAGGTGGCGCAGGACGGAGCACGGTGGCGTAAGATCTTTTCGGAAGCCAAGATCCATTTTGGGCCGCCGCGCCAACAAAGTTAGTTAGTTCATGTTTAATTTCTTTTTATTATGATAAATTCTAAAGTAATTATTTGTACGTCTAAAAATGTTTATACTTGTAATATTATGATGTTATCCAAGACACAGACAATCCTAGTATAGAAAAACACAAATTAGTAAGTCATTTTTGAGTAAGCATGAATGTATTATCATTTTATCATTTAGACTGATGGTCACTTACCTTATGGTAAGGATGTGAATAATGATGGTGTGAGTGAAGGAAGAGTAAGAAAGGAGTAATGGGAGGGGAAAAAGAGAAATGAAAGAAGGGGTATGGAATCTTGCTTCCCTACTTTCTTCTTTATAATAATATTACAATATAAATTTATACCTCCATTGGTAAACTTCTGTCTTGACTCTCAGACATACGATGCCCATTTAGAATAGTGCCATTTTTGGATCCCAAATCAGTTGCTACATAAATTCTCCTCTCCATATCATATGTGATGCTCAAATGATCCTAAAATGAAAATGATATGATAAGAAATTCTTTCGAGGTAAGAACACCCAAAATATATAAATGCCATTAAATGTATTATTTATGATTTATAATTTACTTTTTACTTTATACATAACATTATAATTTATCTATTACAGATTTGTTATTTATTCTTTTATTGTAGTTTATTATTAAATATGGTTTTATTAGTGAAGTCAAAAAGAATTTTTTGTGAATCTATTTTAAAAATGTAAAACTTTTATGACTTTTATTTACGCTTTCAAATCATTACCACAATTAATACAAAACTTGGCTCATCCACATGGTTTTTCTGCATTGTTATCAGTTAGAGCCTCTCCATTTCTTTCTGTATGTTTTATTCAAAGCCACTATGGCAGCAAAAACTAGTAGATGGCTATATGGACAGTCAAAAGTTTTTACTTAGCTAAGATCCGCGACAAGCAAAACAAGAACAGAAAATTAATAATGTGTGTTTTTCCGTTGGGTTTAGTGGATTTATTTGGAACTTAAACCAAAAACTTACCGAAAAGACTTTTCGGTTGTCTTCCGTAGAGTCTACTATACCTGAAGATGCCTCGTGTTGGGGCGAAACACGTGTCGTGTACAAGATGGAAAAGTGATAGTGTGTGTTTGGCGTTGTGTATAGTGGTTGGTGGGTGGAGAGTTGATGGCCGATTTTCGGTAAGTTTTTGGTTTAAGTTCCAAATAAATCCACTAAACCCAACGGAAAAACACACATTATTAATTTTCTGTTCTTGGTTTGCTTGTCGCGGATCTTAGCTAAGTAAAAACTTTTGACTGTCCATATAGTGATGGATTTCCGCAAAGTAACGCCTGACTCCATTAAAAATAGTAGATGGCTACTAAACAAGAAATGTCTACTTAAATAAAAAGCAATTTGCGATCCCCAACGCCGTCACCAAGCGTGGGGATTATAGCAATACCCCTCAATTTTGAAAAAGGTCTATTCCCACTAGTGGAATATAATCACCTATATATATTGATGATTGATATGGATTCTAACAACTTTGAAGTGGTTTAAAAATACTTGCGCTCATTACATAGTTGCCACTTTTTAATTATTATAAAGGAAGTTAGGACATATTATTTCATAATACTCTGTAACTTAAGAAATATAAGAAGTAAAATAAGAATCTGGCTAGTATTGATATTAGTAGTCAAGCCATGAAATCATTGTTTTCATCGCATAATTCTCGCATGCTTGATCTGCACAATATGATGATACATTTTTGATTGGAAAGTTGAAAGAAAAATACCATCATTAAAGCAATACTTAGTTTTAAAATACTTTTCTCAAAAAAATAGATAGCAATACTAGAAGGCATTTAAATTTTTTTTAATGCCTACCAGTATAACAATGACTTACTCTAGAAACATTGGTATCCTTTAAAATAACAGCATGATGATCACCTTCTCTGCCAACAGTCCCACCGTCTTTCGTAACAAGAAACAGACTGCCTACTTTTAGCTTAGATATGTTAGTTTCTCTTATTATCACTCGCATGCAAGGTGGATGATGTTTTGCTATAGACTCTGGAAACAATATATAAAGAAGACTGCAGTGAACCTTTACAATTTACCACAGGACATTTTTTCTTTTCTGGACATTTTTTAAGAAGAATAGAGTGCACTATTTTTTATTTACCATCATCACTAGCAGTTGATGTGCTAGCATCAGACTTCAATTCATTATCATCATCATCATCATCTGAATGTTCACTAGTTGTGTCACTGCATTCACCTTCCTCTATATCTTTATCTGCTGTATCTTCCTTGGTTTCTTCCATTTTTTCCTGTATTATAATGGTAGTATTTACTTCTTTTTCATTTTGAATAGTTTCTTCATCAGTCTTCAGGTTTTCTTCATTCTTCTTTACATCTATTGAAGTCTCATTTTGTTTTGAAATATTTTTTCTATTTGACATCTTTTTTCTTTTAGGTTTACTGATTTCTTCTATAACATCATCTTCTTTTTCCTGTAATACAACATTTAAAATGTTGGTATTGGGGTTAAACTCCTTAAAAATTATTTACCTAAGGCAGCTGGGCCTTGGAGTGAAACCTGAGAGAAGTTTTTCGTCAGGTTATCTATGTCTGATTTTGATTCCTGAAAGAAAATATATGGTCAATATTAGTGGTTAAACTTAATAAAGTGCAGTCTCAAATAGTAGTGTATTGACCTTACCTAATATGTACATGTATTATTTTAATAAACAACATAAATGAAAAATTAATTACCTTTTTATGTTTTTTAGCTTTCTTTTTTTGATGCAAATTAAAGGATATATTTTCGGGAACCAAACTTCTAGCAGGATATGAATGAAATACAAAATTTTGTTTCTCATCAGAGTAAGAGTAGTAGCAACCTGTATCTGTGTGATAATACAAGCCCAGTTCCTAAAAGATTTGTATTAAGATTGATATTGTAATTAAAAAATAATACATACACAAATATAATAAAATATAAAAATAACTCACCGAGTTATAATAATATCCTGTTTTATAATCATAATACATCCCAGCAGACTCAACATATACCATACCACTTTCTTGCAGGGCACTTTGTGCTACTTCTTTCACCTGCTCAGCAATACTCTTGATCTTATCTTGACCATCATTTTCATTATTTATATTCCAGGCTGATACTTTTGCTTGGTTACTATCCTGTACTTGTGTATCAATGTTATTATTTATCAATACATCTGTTTGAGTAAATGCATCATTTACAATAATTTCATTCGCATTGGAGTTAGTATGTTTTAAATTATCTGCAAAATAATGTTTTCCTTATAATTGGAAAAGAGAAATATCTTCTATTGCTATAAAAATTATTATTATCCTTAAATCACAATTTCTTGTACGTGTTATCTACACTTATTATATAGAGTCTAATACATGTAGCATTATTGTCTAATTGCACTATTAACATAAAGGAGTTTTTATGTGTATTTGCATTATAGTGTCCTATGTACTAAATTAAATACAACAAAAGTATTTTATAAAATAAATAAAATTTCTATGTACATTTCTTGGCTTCTTAAAAAAGAAATAGGGTACCTAACATTAAGGATAAATTTGCCTTGTTAAATACTGAAGCCATTGTGTCTGAAAATTAGGTTAAATACAAATTTGAATATCACCAACCTAAGTTGCTTTTGATGCATTGTTCTGAATTGATTACATCATCTGTTTGTGAATACGAAGAGATAGTTTTATTGATGGTCTGAAACATGTTAAAACATTTACTCCCAAAACGATAATAGTTTAATTTATCAAATGAATTTTGGTCTAAATAAAGTATGTGAAAATGTGTTTATTATTAAATTTTTACATAAAATAGATGAGAAGTGATTTTAACGTCGAGATTTCATAATAATTATTGTTTTACGAAGTAAAAAAACAAGAAACATTATTGTATTAATAATAAAATTTGATAAGTTTGGGTAATAAAAAATTAAATACCAATAATTTTAATTCCTTTTTTAATCTAGATAGCACTGCATTTTTTCTTTGAATACAAAGTTTCATTTTAAGAATTAACTTCATTATTTCAGGCCTATATCTTAGGGACAATCGAAGTTTTCTAAAATTGCAGTATGTTTTAGATATTTTCTTTGACAATTTTGCGTCAACATTTTGTTGATTAATAATTGTATTCATTAATTAGCCTTTAAAGATGGTATCAGATTATATAAAATACACTTCTTTTAGTTCTACAATGTACTGTACTAAAATAATAATTTTTCCTTTACGTTTTTCACTTATTTTCATCACAGATTATTTATACCCACCCATAGAGTACATATTATAATGTCATTTATCGACTAAAGCGCTGTCTGTTACGGAAGTAATATTTTTTATCACACTACTGTGAAACACAACGGAGGTGGTAGCATATTGGGTCTGTATAAGGAACTTCGCAAAAATGATAGTATGTGAGTATATATATAGAAATAGAATCTATTTCTAGTATATATATAATGATCGTATACATAAATGTCCTCGAATCGGCGTTGTTGCCCTCATTTTCAAAACCTTTTGGCGATATGATCATCAAAGAAAAGCTAAAACTCCGCCTGCGACAAGAATGGAAAGAATTTACTGAAAAGAATTTCTGCAGTAATTAACGTAAAAGGCGACCCACAAAATATTGATTTTATATGAATAACTAATTATGTGACCTTATATTAAATTGTTTTAATTTATTTTGTTATAACATTACTCGAAAATGTATTAATATCATGAGTACTCAATAGGTAATTTTGGCTAAGGCTGTGTAAGAGGTAGTATCTTAACTGTGAAGTGATGTAACAGGAGTCTGGTTTAATACTCTTTTTACTATCGTCTGGATCGTAGATGTTGATGCTGGTAGTCTGTTAGGCTTTTACAGCTTTATCGTATACAGTACCCGAGGACTAGGGGCCCTCGGGCAAGATGATGATTTGGTGAAACCTGCGCTAGTCGCAGGTTCCAATTTGACGTTCTGACTCTTTTTACTATACCAAGTGCACCTATTATATATACAACTGATGAATGGCGGGAGACAAGCGCGGGGTGCGGGAGACGCGGTTGTGCCTGCACGTGTGCAGCAACAAAGCACGTTCCACGAATGCGGCGTAACAAAGCGCATTCCGCAAATGCGTAGTAACAAAGCTTGTTCCGCGAATTTGTTCTTGAAGTGTATATTCTGTAGTAAGCAGCTACAGCTGTATTTATAATCTTATAGTCCGTAACTTGTATAGTTTTTTTTTCATACAATAAATCGACATAAACAATATTTAAATCGGAAAGCAACTACAATCCCGCTTAAAATTCACACATTCACTCCTGAAGTCTTTTTAATGTTTTTTGTATCGTAAAATTCTTATAAACCAATCCCATTTTAATTCCGATTTCTTCCAAACTAGTACAAAACATTTGATGACTCATTTTGATGGTATTTCAGTGTGAATATGCCATTTTAAGCATTTTTAATAAAAACTAATTATTAAATTCACAAAAATTTCTTATTAATTTAGTAATCAATATTTTTTTTATTCTACTTCTTTTTATGACACAAAAATGTGCCCCGTTGTTACTTTCATAATTTTATTGTGTTACTTCCATGACTGACTTGACACTGGCAGAATTCATTGATGCTTACAATAAACAATATATTGAATTCTATTTGTGACTTTTTTATAAGACTGTGCAGTCGGTGTTTTTGTTTACATTTTCCGAGGGTTAAAAATTCTTGAGCTCGATTCGACTTTCAAGTGTTATAAGAAAGATTTTTTTTTTTCACATAAAAATATTACGTAAATATATTTTATAATTTCAGTGTAATGGCTATGCAGTGTCAACTATGGATGGGCAGTGTAAGAGAATTTTTATTAATATATTCCTTAAAGCAATAACGTGCTACTTTTACAAATGCGTTTATTTTTGCAGTTGGAGCCCAATATGACGGAAAGCTTTATAATGGCAGCTTTTCATCGTATGGGTCAGAGACCACTGGCAGTCAAAGTAATGAGGAACAAATTCACTGGAGAACCGGCTGGTTATGCTTTTGTACACTTTCAGGTGTGATAATCTATAATTATTGTATCTTCAACATACAAGCGTTTGTGTTTCTTAAAGCCCTGTAAAAACTTGTTTAAATTTGCATTAATGTGCTCTGATCCAATCTCCAGTGACATCCAGACACAATCACACCCTTTAACTGATTCGAATTGGGGTCAACGAAACCTAATCCAGTTCACCCCCAAAGATTTAAGTTAAGAAAGTTTGCGCATTTACCACCAAAAAGATTCCGTCTATCATATCTCCTCGATTTGAAAACACTCCCCTTATTCTTAAGGAATCCTTGGCGTTGACATATCGCACGACGTTTAGTTTTGTGGCCATCTGGAGGAAAAGGCCCAGCTGGCCTCGAAAAAGCTGGTTGTGCTCATTAGAGCGAGACAGTATTTCATATTTGCCCATTGCTTTCAACTGTACAAGGCACAAGTCAGGCCACACATGGAATACTGTTCTCACCTATGGGCTGGGGCTCTCCAGTATCAATTTCTTCCACTTGACCGCATACAAAGTCGTGCAATTGTCTATGACCAAGATCTTGCAAAGGGATGTCTCATCTCTCAGCATTTTTTACCGCATTTACTATGGCGAGTGCTCTAAGGAATTGTTTGGAATAATTCACACTGCTGAATTCCACAATCGCACAACTCGCCTCGATGAGTAGGGATCTACCATGGTGCGCTTCTCGCGAAATTTCTTTCCACGCATCACCACACTGTGGAATCAGCTACCTTCGGCACTCTTTCTGAATCGATACGACAATGGCACCTTCAAAAAAGTCTGTACATACCTATAAGGCTGGCAATGCTTCCCTGACTCCTGTGGTATCGCAGTTGTCTATGGACGCCATTGATTGCTTTCCACCAGGTAGCACGCTTGCTTGTTTGCCCTCCTATCTCATAAAAAAAACTAGAGAGTTTATGATGTGAACTGACTTATGATTGACTGACATTGACTACTGATTACAATGACTATCAAAATGAATAGAAGTACCTGTTTATTAAAGTAGCTTTGGCACATTTATGTTAACACTAAATATACCTATTGAATAACACTGTAACCACACAGTAGCAGAATCAAACTAAACAAAAATAGCAATTCTGATTCTGAAAATATATTTCCAGATGTCATATTATTATAATAATAATAAAAATCTTTATTTCAGACAATTTTTTTTGGTCTATACAATTTACATTTTAACATTTTTATATTTATGTGTTAGTAATTATGTACACCTTAAAAATTATGTTAGTAAATCATTTACATTGAAGCCGATTTAGCTGTATCATAAGGCATGAGTTGAATCTAGCAACAACTGTTTTCATTATAGAGTTGGAGCTATCCCGTATTCTGTGAAGCAATAGGGTTGTTCGTTTTTGCAAAATGGCCATTATATAGAGCATAATGGCAACTAGAAATATTTTTATGATATAACCTTCATATATATTTAACTATCACTATTTAAAGTACACCTTTTCTATTTAAAGTTGTAATAACTTTTAATATTGTATTTATGGAATTATGGAATGATGGTCCATTCCACAATACAGTCTTATTAATTTGATTATTACTAAGAAATATTATACTAAGAAAAAAGATAATTAAAGCTTTTTACAGACTGATGAAGAAGCAATAGATGCTATGCACAAATTAAATGGAAAGCCTATACCTGGAACATTTCCTGTTGTGAGATTTCGACTTAACACAGCATCAAGAGAGGCACGTGCTAATATGCAACAAGAAAGAGAGTTTTCAATATGGGTTGGAGACCTAAGTCCAGAAGTAGATGACTATTCATTATATAGAGTTTTTGCTGCTAAATACTCATCTATTAAAACAGCTAAAGGTAACAGAAAGTGATTAGAAATAACTACTTCAATATTTATTTCACAGCATAGAAACTGACAAATCAGCTATATCTGGCAGTGGCTAGATCTAAATATGTTATTCGTGGGTGATTGTGGTAATAAAGTTAATATTTAGATTGAGATTCTCATTAAATTTCAACATTAAAAATAAAAAAACCTTTATGTATAATATGTAAGAGAAACTTGAACAGCATTTTCAATAGATCAATAAGCAAAAATCTGTCATATACATAAATTTAACACCAAAGTCTCATTACATCTATATGAGCTCTTTCTAATAGAATAATCAGTGTATAGAAACAATTGGTTGAAAATCTTAATTTTTTTTATCACAGCCCATATCTGTCCCTCTGCTAAGCATGGGCCTCTCCATTTTAGAAGGAACAGACATTTAAATTTAATTTAATTTAAAAATCTAAATGCAAGACAATATATTATATCAAGAATAAAACAAAGTCATTGGTCGCTTTTCGCCCTCGTGAGAATCAGGACTACCAATGACGAGCCGTTTCGCTGCGATGAATGGCAGCGGATGGAGCTCTGTGGTCTCTGCCAACCCCTGCGGGGCATAGGCGTGAATATATATATATATAAAAAAAAAGAATAAAACAAAATCATAAATATCTATATACTCATCTTGAAGAGACATCCACCAGCCCAGGTATTTATATCTTAGATGTAGGTGCAATGAATGGTGCACCTGCATCTAAGATTAATAATTACAGTACATAGAATTGAAAGCAGAAAATTTGAATATTTTTTTAAATATGGGTTTAGATAGCCCAATGAGATAAGCGGCACCTAACACTGATCTTAATTTGGATGGATTGTAACAAAAAAGGCTTATATAATTCTAATTAATTGTCCTCAATATAGCATTAACAGACTAAAACTGTCATAATCTCCCATTTAGACTTAGCAATGGAATTGAGTATTGTTGATATTTAGTTTTGGTACTGGTATTTGCTACTAACATCGCTTCGCATCCACGGGAAGAAATGGGATAATCCTATTCTAGCTTCCCTATAATGCGATGTCAATCGAGCTTGTCTAAATTTCCATACTTTACATGTATAGAAAAATTAATTTGTCATTTACAAATAATAAGAATTGTATTCTCAGAAATATAGTTAAAATGAAAACGACCATATTTTTAGTGATATTGGACAACTCAGGATATACAAAAGGCTATGGTTTCGTCAGATTTGGTAACGAGGAAGAACAGCGCAATGCTCTGTATGCAATGAACGGGTATACAGGCCTCGGTACGAAACCTCTTAAAATTTGCACGGCTGTACCGAAACCTAAGGGTCTACCGACAACGCAAATCACAACCGCACCAACGGCGACAAACACAACATACAGCACTGGAACGGTAAGTAGGATGTCCACATTGAATAGAACTATTGTGAGACTGTTCGCCTATTCGCTTTGCTTAAGTTTGAAGACCCGAACAGATATCGCAATGTTCATTAAATGAAAAATCCATAACTCTATAAAGGTTATTTTAAAGTACTTATGCTTTGCGATTTCTTTTCGTAGCTTAAAACATGAATGATGCGTAGATACGTTCAACGTATATGCTACTCTTGATTTTTATACCTTACACTACAAATGTAAATAACATTGCAAATGCTTGCTTACATGCTACAAAAATATCAATTAATAATTTTATCAACTATCATCACTGCATTTAATATTGCAAAAGAGAAATGAACGAAATCGACTCCGGGTCTGAGCGCTACTGTGAAGCCTTGTATAACTACTACTTAGAAATTGATCACCTGCAATGTTGTACACCTCCAGCCATTCGGTGTCACATACAACAGTTGCCTGCGTACTCTAACTTTTTCGAATCTTATAACGTATTGGGAGAAAAACTTAACTTCTTAGTATCCAATTTGAGTCACTATATTTAACATAATAGGGATGTTAACTTTATTCAAATAAAATCGAAATATTTTTCTTTATTCCTTAAGAATTTTATTTTAATTTAATAATTAAAATGTGATTATAATATCAATCTCAAATTCAGTACCTACGGCAAATGCGCATTACGTCGCTTATTTATAAACCACATGACAAATGTTGGCGATTTGGATCGAAATTTAAAACATAATAAATACATTAATATTAATGTATATATTGTATCGAAAAATAATTTTAAATATTATAGCTATATTAGGTACTCATGCATTGTTTTAAACAATATCCCAAAAATAGTCAACCCTATCTATTGTTGATTGAGTAAGACTATTATAGTATAATGATAAATTAAGAAAATAAAGTTTAATAGTAAATAATTAATTAAATTGTTTATATATGAACATATCCATACGGGAAGGTGAAGGGGGAAGGAGACATTCGCTATTTGGAGAATTTTGTTTGTGTCTACCATAGTGAAGATTGTTTACAAAACGAAATATATTCTTCAACTGATAAATTGGTAAATATCTCATTATAATAAAGACATTTCTTATATGGTCTCATTCCAATTTCGCCTAGGTAAATGACATCAGTAGTGGTACACAAATAGTGTAGTTGTAGAAAATTCTGGTAACATCTGGCGAAAACAAAAAATATTGCGCGCATTTTTGTATATCATTTTAACATTAGTCTATAGATCCATTAAAACCATACAAGGTTTTTCATTATTATTTGTTCATTCCTTTTTCATTGATTAATTATTCATTATAATACTCAGGTTTCAATTGGTGTTTTTGTTTTATAACGGAATAATAAAATTTTGCGCTCGAAAAGCGAAGGCTCCACGCCATTTCACTAGTAGTGATTTTTTCCATACAAATAAAGTTATAATCCTTATTTGTGTGTAAGAAAGTAAAATGCAAGAAACAATTTGCAATTAACACAAGCTACATAAATGGGGGGTGTTCTCCTTTCCTTTCCAAAGTTTTAAGGATTTCGCCAGTTATGCTGAGTACTCATAATAAAAACTACATTGACGAAGCCTCTGCATCCATAACGTCCATTATTTATAACAGGTTTTGCTATTAGCCGACTTAGGAATGCGAATGAATCACTAGTGTGAGATTTTCATGCGTGTGCATCAAAAAGATCATAGTGGCACGGTATGCAGTTTGCTATAAATAACAAAACCAATATAGTATGGGCAAGCGTTTGTAATTGCAGGAATACAACCAATATTATGATCCGTCCGCCTATTGGCAAAACTATTCAGCGTGGTCTGGGTACTATGGGCAGGGAGACCAGACTGCGGCTGCCGCGGTGCAGACTACGCCCGTGGTCGACACGGCGCATGCGGCCGTTGTTAAAGCGCAAAATGATGATTTAGCTCTAGTTGGTAAGTTGACTTATATTAACTTATTTAAAATAAAATAAAAAATTAATTTAACACATTCCCATCGGGAAACGAGAAATCTCGTTTGCGCACTTTGCTGATATTTTTTTTATATAACGGCCGTCAGTAACTCTCCACTTCCCAACCACTATCAACAACAAAAGTGGTGGTGTGTGTTTGGTGTTGTTGATAGTGGTTGGGAAGTCAAGAGTTGCTGACAGCCATCTTTTCGGTAATTTATTTAGTTTAAATTCCCCGTAAATCCATTTTTCTTTTAAAAAAAATAAGTCTGGCGACGTAGATGCTTATATGCAAGTGGTTGGTATTCGTCGTTTGGACTGGCCAGCGCGGAGCCCGGACCTTAACCCCATTGAGCACGTCTGGGACCTAAAAAGACAAGCACGATCTATCCAACCACCCCCACAAAACACTAGGGAGGTTAAACGTGTAATCTCGGCTGAGTGGGAACACATTCTACAGGACACCATCAAAAGCCTGGGGGGAAAGCATTTCAAGATGATTATGCCGTAATTACTGCAAGGGCAGGTTATGTGTATTATTTTTTTAATGTTATTTTATTAAAGTACTATAAAAATGCTCGTATCCTTAATTTCACTATACCCATAAAAATGTCCATTTTCACACGGATTTCTACATTGACTAAAATACCGATTCTACGATTTAAGTGTTAAAAAATAAATTTGTAGTCATCTAAGCTAATGACATACTAAAAATAATAATATTATCCCTAGAAAAGCCAATAAATGTGAGGTGCCCGTTTTTTTTGCAAAGAAATATATATGAGACTCGTGTTTCTCAAGTTGCGCTGCACTGCATCTCCGTGAGGGTCGGGCGGTGGCAGAGAATCAATTTCTCTGCTCAATGAGTGAAGGTTTTAACTGAGCCATCGTCCATTTTCATCTGTATGTAATGTGAATGTGTAATATGTAATAAATTAAAATGTATACTGTTAATATTATAAATATCTCTCTATCTATGTGCATTTATACACATATTATCAACATAGGTATTTTATAATTATGAAGAACATTAACATTTCTTCTTAACCCCCTTGATTTCCAGAACACAAGAAGTGTATTGATGTAGACCAGTTGAATCAAGAATTTTTAGATCCGGAATTGTCGCTGTGGGACGGCTTGGAGTCATCACAATGGATTCCTCACGATGTTATTGAAGCTGTTTAACTTATTTTATTTTAATTTAGTTATATTGTAAAGTGTAAGGAAATAAAATATTCTATTTCGTAAAAAATGTGTGATTTAGTAGTTTTAAGCATAATTCCCACTTTTTTTTACATATTGCTTCCCATACTTCAAGTGTAATAAGTCCGTCTTAATGGAAACAATACAATGGTGCTTTCGGAGGAATGGACGTTAACCTACCACGCTTGTCCAAGGCGGATCGGTGGGATATCCAAATTTGGCATAAATATCTATTATATAAATCATACATATATTTATGCTGATGGGATGGAAATTAAACGTCCGACCATTAACTCCGAAGCATTTTAGATACATCGACGCCCCCGCAGAAGAAAACAAACAAAAAAGAAACAAGTAATCGTGAAATACAAATTTTTCCAGAAAAATAAAAATCCGAATTTTGTAAATAAATCCGCAAGTGATAGACTTTATCATTTATATGTGAAAGGATAGATAATTTTAACAGTAAACAATTTATATTAATTGAATTGCCCTATAACTATCAATCAAAATAGTAAGGAAAGGAAAAAGCATAATACCTAATTTATGATAAAACATTTTTATCGGTCTCATCCCTTGCGATTGTATTCGTCGAATTTAAGGTAGGTTATTGTTGCAGTAATGTTACATTACCATATTATTCGTCTCAGTATTATTACATTAAACAGTAACATAATCTTACGACATTGTTCACTGTTATTTTTCATTAGATATTATGGTAATCGATATTAATGCTGTGTTGTTTCTGTAATAGTATATAACTATTTTAAGAGTGCATCGTTCAAAGCATGAATGACATCGCAATCACCTATTACTGTTAAAGATTCTATCTATCTTTTTTTTATGGCATAGGAAGGCAAACGAGCAGGCGTGTCTTCTGATGGAAAGCAACCAACGCCGGCCATAGACATCCGCAATGCCATAGGCAGTGCGGAAGCGTTGCCGACCTTAAAGGAAAGTAAAATTATGAGAGTGGGGGAAAAGGGGGAATAGGAAGAGGAGTGGGAAGGGGAGGATGTTGGGCCTCCGGAACTCAGACCGCTCACTGTACGAAGCGCGGTAGCTAAGCTACTACTCAGACGCCGGTTTTCTGTGGGAGTGTGGTACTTCTCCGGGCGAGCCGGCCCATTCATGCTACAGACAAATAATATGCCATTCACAAAGTATTCGTCTGCAACGTGGCTCTAACACTAGAAAAAAAATTATTATTTTAGTAAGAAAACATTAGATTTGTTCTTGTACATGGTTATTTTGAATATAGTAATAGAATTTACCGGCGTATATTTAAATGAGCTGCGTTTTGATTGTCCTAAAATATCGGCACGAACTTTCTACCTTATTATTTATAAATCTCGCGGCACATTTGACAGGGGCTTGTACCATACCAATGTGTCGCGACATTGTAGTTAAAAAGTGCTGATTTAATCCATAAAAAAATCAGATCTCGGTTAAAATGTGCTCTGTTGACAAAGATGAACCATGCTAAGTTATTGTAAGAAGATAGGTAGGGTATATTAAAATTTACAATTATCTCTAATACTTTTCAAAAATTTGTATCTTATAAAGAAAAGCCCCGATATTGCCTCAATTATTTTTGAATTGAAGTCTGGTTTTCAATGATAAAGACTACTCAAGCACTGCTGAGTTATACGTTGAAAACCCAGTCTCCCTTCCAATTCGCATGGTCTGGTTCCTCAACCATGGAGACAGTGGTTTAGCAATAAAATTAGTCGACGGCGGTTAACGACCAGCCTTCCACAGAGGTGCTGAATGGCAACTGCGCAGCAGTTGTTTCCGATTGCTTCTTCCATCAAATCAAATGATATACAGGGTTGTGCCAGAACTCAACGTCAAACCGAAACGGGGTGACAGGATTGATTGTAACCATCATGAGAAAAATCAGAAATAAAAAATCTATCTGAAGATCTTTAAATTAAGAACCTACCAAGAGCTTGTGCTGATAAAAAACATTTTAACCGAGTAAAATGGATTAGCAAAAATCGGGTTATGATAATGATTGATTTTTTTATCAATTCTTTTTATATCGTAGAATAATTAACTAAAAATTACAAAATTGTATTATAAGGATATATACACAATGTGTATATATATATATATATATATATATATATATATATATATATATATATATATATATATATATATATATATATATTACCTTATCGTATAATATTATATTAATAATACGTACATTCTAAATATATTTCATATATTATAATTACATAATATATATAAATTATAAAGTTATATCCGTGCACTATCAGCTTGTAGTTTACCGCAGCTTTTTGCCGAGTCTGGATCTTTTCAATCGATCCAAACTGCAGTATAGGTCACATAATATACTATTATGATTGTTTTTTATTTTTATAATATTAGTCTTTTATTTCTGTGTCTTTAATTATAGCAGGCAATCTTAATCAAATTTTTTATGTTATTTGTACAACACTCCTTTGCAAAAAAAATGGGTGGTTTTGATTTTGCTACATTATTGGTGATAATTTAGTTTTAAAGAGGTTTTAATAGCTAAACTATGTTAATGTTTGGTGTAGCTAATGTAACGTCTCACAGCGGTTAAACGTGAGTCGTGCAACCGTCCAAAGTACTTGGACTAGATACCAGGATCCGTTCAGAGAAGGCAAGGTTCTGGGAGAAAACGTTGCACACAATCACTAGACAACCGCTTTCACACAACTTAGTGTATGGACTGTGAGGAGGAAGCTTTTAGCGGCTGATATACGAAGTCGACGACCAGCACGGGCCCCCATGTTAGTCCGTGAACACCAGATTGATCGATTCATGTTCGCTACAAATTGCATATCTTGGACACTAGGTAACTGGAGTAGCGTACTCTTCTCCGGTGAGGCTCGAATTTGTCTGCATGGTGAGTGTTACGAAGACTAGAAGAGCGCTATACATGCGTTTTGAAGAAATCACCCCTCATGGTGGAGAATCTGTTATGTTTTGGGTGGGCGTAACTTCCAAGTATCGTACTGAGATAGTATTCATTGAAAATGGCTCATTAAATGCGCAAAGGTACATAACAGAAATTCTTTGTCAACATGCACAACCCGCACTGGCTGTAATTGGTTAACTGAAAAAGATGATAATAATGCACGGGCACACCGTTCTGGCGACGTAGATGCTTATATGCACGAGGTTGGTATTCGTCGTTTGGACTGGCCAGCGCGGAGCCCCAACCTTAACCCCATTGAGCACGTTTGTGACCTTCTAAAAAGGCGAGTACAATCTGTCCAACCACCTCCACAAAACATCAGGAAGCTTAAACGTGTGATCTCGGCTGAATGAGAACACATTCCACAGGACACCATTAAAAGCCTGGTGGAAAGCATACCGTAATGGCTGCAAGGTGAGGTCATACTTGATATTAATTTATTTTTTTTAATGTATTTTTTTATTAAAGTACCATAAAAATACTCGGAGCCTATTCACTATACATTATAAAAATGTCCATTTTCATAGGGATTTCTGTTTACATTAACTAAAACTCCGTTTCTAGGATTTAAGTGCTAAAAAAATATCTGAAAAAAGAAAAACGAAATTTCTAGTCATCTAAGCTATTGACATATTAAAAATATTAATATTATTCATAGATAAACCAATGAGTGTAAGATGCCCGTTTTTTTGTTGCAAAGGAGTGTTTATTTTGTTTATTGTTTCTGTACCGTTTTGTGGATTGAGAAAGTTTTTCTTACAAATATATTACACAACAACAGAACAAACTAAGATTGTTTTCATTTTAAATCAGTTGAATATTCAAAGTTGTGTAATTGTAAATGAACTATGTCTTTGCCGTTTCCCTGGACTTGGATTGACTTGAATAACACTCGGAGTACCGACCGTCCTGCTGTCTTGACTTGTCACACTGTTAGGAGACGCGAAGTGAGGGGAGGAGTTACTAGAGACTGTGCTTTTCGGGGTGCCTTTCTTCATGTAATTTACAACGGAGTTAAGCAAATTTGCCGGTAGCGCTATAGGTGTAAGTTTTCCTCCGCCATGAGCGAAATACGTTTGCAACATCTTCTTTGAGGGTGACGAGGGATCATTCACTGTTAATACAACCAGCGACCCGGATTCTATATTCGGTGGCAACCCTGGCGTGGAGTTTAAGTTAGGTGCTAATGTTTCTACTGGAATGCCAATGTTTGGGTTTGGTGTTGAAATCGTTGCCGATTCCGTATTAGTAGGTTCCTTTGGTGTCTGAGAATTCTTCTTTATTAAAGTTAAGGTTGCAAACTGTGATGATTGGACCTTTGACGTTTTTGTAGCCTTTTTGCCCAAACGTGCTTCCATCTCGCGTTCTATAATTTGGTCCGCTGTAGTCACTTCATCGTTAATATTAATTATGTCAGGCTCCGCACAAGTCTCCAAAGCTCGAGCAGCCTTACCTGTAAAATAAAAATAAAATATAACTTCATTATCTCAAGAACAGAACTCTTCTATTTATTGTTTTGTGCAAAATTACTATCATAGATGGTCTGTTTCTGTCCCTTTTAAATCAACAATCGCATATAATATAGTACTTGGAAACTAAAAAAATTACTCGTATTCTGATATAGCTTTATTGCTTATAACTTTACTCAACTAATAAAAAATTACGTCATTTCTTTAGAAATACCTAGATTTCATTAGTATTTTTTGTGGAACACACACCAACAAGTATTGGCAGAATAACCAGCGTTGTAGTTAACCAACTTCAGCAGTCTTCTGTTGCGGAGGTATCATATCCCTATCATCCAGTCTAAATCCATCTTTCCTTTCCCCTGCCCTTTCCTTTCTTCTCTATCCTTTTCCCTTCCTCTCCGCCAATCCACGGTCTGCCGTGCCAATGGATGCGTGGCTAGTGCTGAGCTTAGTCGCAAGCGTGCCGACCTTCCCGGGATCGGGCTCCCCCGGGTACTATAATGCCTTACCTCAGCATGCGGGCCTCTGCTGAGGCTGACCTCCGTCCTCCCTTGCGGCTCGTGGGATTCACTAAAGACGAATTTAATATACCTAATTCGTTGAAAAATGACGGCGACGTGGTTCGTCACCCGTCACGTCCTGATTCTCACGAGGGCGAAAAGCGACTAATGGAGAGCCGTTTCGCTGCAATGAATGGTAGCGCTGGATCTCTGTGGTCTCTGCCAACCCCTGCCGGGGATAGGCGTAACTATATAAACTAACCTTCATCCTTCGTTATGACTCGTGGGATGCACTATGACGAATTTTAATATTGACGTGGTTCGCCGCCCGTCACGTCATGATTCCCACGAGGGCGAGAAACGACTAACGGAGCCGTTTCGCTACGATGAATGTGAAAGGAAGAATGGATGAAAAGATAGTTGAGTGTGCAGGATGCGGGGAGGGTGTGCCGGGATCGTAGCGGATAGAGTTCTATGGTCTCTGCCAACCCCTACGGGAGATAGGCGTGAAGATATGTATGGATGTATTGTACCCTAATTTTTATTTTGATTGCTATTTTTGATGTTGTTTGAATTGTGCACTGAATGAACAAGTTATCTATCTATCTAGCACCAGGTGATCCTCAATTGCTCGTTACCCTAAAAAAATCTCATCAGCTTACTGTTGCGCAATCTCAATTGTCGTGCTGTGCGGGCTCTTTCGCGCTCTGCCTGTTTAAGTTGCAACAGACGTTCGCGCTTTTCCTTCGTCTCCTGCGCCGCTTCCGCTCGTTCAGCGATGAACTCCCGTTGCAGTTGCATCGCGTCCCACCTGGTCGCAGAGCGCAACGCTTTGTCCACTTGCGCTCCATTCAACTTCTCTTCTTTCTTAAACTGGAACAGAAATTTAAGAATATTTTTTTATACTAGAAAACAAAATTAAAGGCTATAATACTTAACAATGACACCGAAGTACGAAATACTACGAAGTAATTACAAGTCGTTTCTTGTTCTCTACATTTTACAATGATATTTATTGTATTTAGTAATAGCATCTTACTTTCGAAAATAGAATACAACGAAATTACTAAAATATTTAAAGCCGAACATAATATTAATAATCAACTTTGGTATGATAAAGTTGAAAGCATGGAACCACACATAACCCAACATCACATTATGAACAATAATAGTATCTCGACTCACGTCATTTACCTTGTTTACTGCAGACGACACATTTTATTTCATGATAGTTTATTATTTAAGGCATACAGCGTCGCCAGAAGTAAAAGTAATATGGTATGAACGTATATGTACGCACTTTTCCAGAGCGTATAAATACGCTCTTCGCATATGAATTGTCTTTCTTCGAGGGCGTATATATACGCCCGTAGGGGTGAAAGGGTTAATTGTAGATCGCCCTCACCTTAACTTTCAGTTCCTTCCGGCTACGGTCAGGGAACAGCGGCGCCATTAGCGTGAAATCGGTGCCGATGGCAGCCAGCGCGCGGTAGAATCGAACAGTTTCCGCGGCGCTCCAGTCGGCTGACCGCGTCGACCGACGGTAGCGACCACCGCCCCCGTCGCCCCATGAACCCTCGCGCACCACTGACGACACCTTACGCCCACTGTCCGTTGTTTTTATCACCTGCAACATTTTTTTTATTTGTGTAGTGGATGGTGATAAACTAACCTCGACAATCTTATCATTATATTTGTTAACACGTTGCGTACTGTATCACATGTACTTGGGTGACAGGCATGCTTCCGTGGGGCCCGCGTCACCCAAGTACGGGTGACGCTTTTCTTGTTGATGATAAACAAGATTTTCAGTTGCATTTTGAAAAAAAATTTAATGGAACAAGTTCTGAAATATAAATATAGAATATACGTATTATAATAATAGTAATAGCGTAAAAATATAAAAAATACACGAATTACACTCTACTTTTTATTAATTTATATAGGATAACATATTATATTATACTATGTCGCATGAAATTACTGGTGTGTTTCAGAAAAAGTATATTTATCAAATGAATAATCTATGATACCTGCAGTGAGATCCCTTGCAGATCTCTAACCGAAACGCTTATCACTTTCTAGGGAAAGCGATAAACGTTTCAAAATCCAAAATAAACTACTTACCAATAGCATTATTTCGGAACAAAACAATGTATCATTTGCATAGGTCGATGGCACTGTAAATGTAGATAATCGACAATGCACGGATTTACTAGAGTTACATTGTTGGTATTCCCGCATATCTCACAGCTATCGTTCTAGTGCGCCGAGAGAAAAACTTGGCCGGCAGGAAACTCAACGTAATCACGCTTGGTATGGAACGTGTTAATTTAGAGATTTATAAGGGCTTGGGCACATAGAGAGGATGAATTAAAAACGACTGACAAAAGTAATTTACTTTGCTGATATGGATGGAAGGGCCGGTAGGGGAAGACCAAGGAAAACGTACCTTGCCCAAATTATCGAAGTTTTTAGCAAAGCTCAAGAGTACCCTTAACCGACGAGCTTGTATGAAGAGAGTGACTTATGTAACAGGAACATACAAATAATAACACATACCAAACTCTTCTCATCAAGAATTATCTCGCCGTTGGGACCGAGTTTGATTTGAGGTACAGGAGCGGCCGTTTGTTCGGGTGGATCGTCTGCATCACTTTCTGCTTCTTTTAAGTTATTATCATTACTGGATTCTTCCTTAGTATTTTCTTCTTTTGCCTTTAGTTCATCTTGGTCTGGACTATAATAGTTCATTAAAATCACATACATATTACAATAATATAAAATTATGCAAAATTTAAAACTATCACCAATAATTTTAGACACGCATAATTCAATGTGTGTCTAAAATTATTGGTTTGCTCATATGTTGCGAATCTTATCCTAAAACCATATAATATGTTGTGATTAAGATGTTATTGTATTATTACTTTTATAACAAAACATCTGAGACTAACTAACGAATTAACTAAATTATAGTATAGCTTTTAACCAATGGTACAAGGCAATCTTTTGGCTCATTGGCGAGTCCCTAAACTAGCCTACGGAGTCAATCGTTGCGGGTTCGATGTATGGCCTACAGATACAGTGTAACCTCCATGTAACGTCACTCGATTTAACGACAAACTCCCTAAAGCGTCGATATCACTCGGCTTTGGTTGGTTTAGCTTGTATCCCATACAATGATACACTCTATATAGCATTACACCCACTCTCAATAACGACAGCAATTTAATAATATAAAGTACTTATAAGTTGCCAAAATTAATAAAAACTGCGCAGCTGTGTACGTTCTTTTGTCGCTTTATTATCCTAGCCCGTAATAAACTCGACTGTCGGCATTACACATACCGAAATTTCTAAGAAATCCGTTCTTTTGTTTACAAATTGGGATTGCTTGCACGTATCGCAAGATATGAATAAAATAATTAAAAAAATACAACAAAATTACTGGTGCAGCAAAAGACGTCAGACAAAAATAACACACTATACTCAATAGCGATCAAAAAGGAATTGTTTTTTATGTAATTACTAACACTAGTCTGAAATAAACTTTTTCTTTTTCTAATACAGATTTTTCTTCTCTCCATTTAACGACGACTCTCTATAACGTCAAAATATACACAGTCCCTTGATGGTCGTTATATAGAGTTTGCACTGTATTTATTCTGAGTCTGGTAACCCCGCCAATCATTAAAGGCATTAAACAAGCGTGGCTGGTTATTGTCCATTCGTCCAGAAATATAGGTATGGACAGATATTGGCTTTTAAAAAAAATATACTTACACAATGGGGTTGGTTGTGGGGTTGTAGAAAATGAGATCGTACATCGTGAGCGCGTCGCGCTTAACATTTTCTCTTTTGCGACGCATCGCGGTCATACGTCTGGTAGAATCGTGGCGTCGAGACCTGCACATGTCGATATGAATATCTTTATTATTTAGAGTTTATGTAATTTTGGTTTAATTTTTGTAATCATAAAAATAATCCTCAACTAAAACATTTTTTGAACATGTTCTTTTTTAGCCCTGTTTCCTTCTGAGGGACAACAAGCGGTAGGTTAGGCAGGTGATATAAAGTGAACGCCCTTAGTGTTTCTGGGCGTTTTTAGCGAAGGGGGAGGAGAACCTACATACATACATACATACATATCGTCACGCCCGTCTCCCGTAAGGGTAGGCAGAGACCACAGATCTCCATCTGCTTCGATCTCGGCATACTTCCCTTGCTTCCTCCACACTCATTATTCTCCTCATACAAGCCCGCCGGTTGAGGGTACTCTTGACCTAGCCCTTCTTAAAAAGTTCAGCAATCAAGGTCAAGGTACGTTTTTCGTGGTCTTCCTCTTCCGGCCCTTCCATCCACATTCGCAAGGTAAATTTATACTCGGGTGATTTCGTGCCGAGAATTTTAGTAGTAGTTTCATTTCTCAAATATATCAGGTAAACTATGAAGTTAAAATAAGATATTTACGGGAACAACAGCAACATATACTCAATAGTTTAGGTTGCGTTAGATAAGGGAGATGAGACAGTCAAACATTTAAACTTTAACAATAAAGAAACAGTGAATGTGCACATCACGTAACTAAAATACAGAGAACTCTTGATTCCATATGCTAATGAAGCCAATCAGGTAATCTCTATATTAGAAGAATTTATTAATTATTAGTAAAATTTATAATATGTATTAAATTGAAGTGAAAAAATATGTAATCGCATTTAATATTACACTCCTTACTACTACCCACTGACTTTTATTTTAGGTATATTTAGATTAGTTAGCTGTTGATTTAAAAATGGGCACTGCAGATTACCTTAGTGTAAGATTTATACTATTCATTCATTCATTTGAATAAATAGCTTTCAATAGTGCCAAAATAGCACGGATGATTTCGCGAATGTCGCATAGAAGGGAGAACACACGAAGGAGATTAATCAGGGTGGTTGGGATAAGGAAGGAATAGTACGCATAGGACAATTATGACATTGAACGGTGCGGTCGGGGTAACAATGGAATAGAATGAAAAGGACACGAAGGAGATCAATCGGTACGATCGAGATTAAAACCTAAGGTTTATACTAAGGTACTTTTATTAGGGACAGCCATTAGTTATTGAATAAATTGACAATTACACACATACCTACTATGCTGTGGAAACCTTTTATAGTGTTTATATATTGTATTATTTTTTTTTGTTATTTGTATTATTCATAATTTTCATGGCAAAATATATGTGATAATTTACATAGGATTGTGTATAAAATGTTAATGGAAATCTTGTACTTAACGCAATACATAATCTAGAAATTTGACTAATATTACGGTAATGTTTAGTGTGTTAATACAAATGCAATATTTACTTTGTAAAATGTTTCTCCTTTAGTGGTGAATTTGAGAACCCCACTTGTAGCGTAGCCTGGCTCACACTTGAACAAACAGAATCGTTTCTCACACGCTTTATTTCCCTGAAATAACATTTGTGTCAAGAAGTTTATTTCTCTAAGAGTACTATATATTAGAGTGGTCCTTATTAAATATATAAAGCCTTCTTCCATTTTTGAATCATTAATTGACGTTAAAAATAGAAAACCTCATAGATTTGACTAGAACTTTGATTTTGACTTCGAATAACTTTTGAACCATTGAAGTTAGCGAAAAATCATGAGAGAACTTTTTGTAGAGCGTTAAATTTGCTACAAGAATTGTCATTTGTCGACATGATCACTTAATGAGTCCATGACATAAAAAATTCCAAACTAATAACAAAACTTTTCCCATGTTATTTCCATTTAAAACTTTGGCTATCGGGGGTCCGAGTTATTATTAAAATTAAGAGCTAAAATTTGGCATGAAATTTTTTTTATTATTAATTTAAAACCGATTTAGGACAATCGTGAAAAAATTATAATAATATATATATATATATATATATATATATATATATATATATATATATATATATATATATATATATATATATATATATATCGTAAATCACTGGATTTAAGTCACTGATCACTCAAAAACACTAATCTCAAAACAGGTAGAGCTATAATGGGCCATAAATGAGCTTCATAAACACAAAGCAAAACAAAATATTAAATAATTTAGCTACTTACTAACTCCTTTTAAATAACTCGTGTGTGGTGAATCTCCAAAGCAAGCACATTCCTGCTGTACCCTGTTGTACACTCTTCTACTATTGCATAAAGCTTAATTAGCTTAGTGGCAGTCAATGGTTACAAATTCAATTCATACTAATTGATCCCATTTTTTTTATAAAATTTTAAAATCTATCAGCCTAAAACAGATCAATGCTGATCAAAGGCTTTACTCAAAGCGCGCCACTTAGCCCAATTTTTGGCTACATGTATCTTGTCTCTGTGAGTCACCCTGTGCAAATCATCACTTCATTCATGCAGGGCCACAAAAACAAACTATGACGATAAAAGTCTATGCTAGGTTTAAATTATATTAAAGTATATTCAAACCTATTGTGCAAAGATGGTAAAGTACTATGTGGTGTGTTTGAATCATGACGTTGCCGTGAAACACCTGATGTATTAATTCCTCCTGACATCTGGGCGCGCCGGTTTTCATCTTCTGATTCACTTGCACTGCCCTGAATTGAAATATTGCTATTTTATAGTGAGAATTATTATACATAGATTGCATAGGGATGTAGGAAGACAATATTAAAATAAACCCAATCACATCATATCTATTGTGAATGGATGACTAGAAGATATGATAATCCCCCTCTATGGGATAAGTCTGTATACAATTTCAATGTGTTTAAATCATAAAATATATTGAAATTATAAACTTAGTGGAAAGTAATCATTACCACCTATGAACATCTGCAATTCCAAGAATGGTGTAGATGTGATGCCTACCTAAAGACAAGGTTGTGAATAAAGGGTATAGAAAAAGGCATTAAAGGAAGGAAAAAGAAGAGAAGGAAAAGAAGTTGGTCCTCTTGATCTCTGCACTCAATGTCTAAAATTTAGTAACACAATAAAATCTTACAATTTAAGACAGTTTTTATTTTTTACCTGTATACTACTTCTTCTATGAGGTCCTAGTCTTGGAGTTGGACGAAGTTTAGGCCTTACTTTGCTAGGTGATGGCAATGGTACAATAGGGTCAAACAATACTTCTGCATTTTCTGATATTATCTCATTTTTCAATATATCAATTGGCTTTGGAGCACTGCCTGCAGATTGTAATGGTGTAATACCATCCATGACAGTCTCATCGGGAATACTTTCAACACTTGAAATACTGTAGTCTGTAATATCACAAAATAAAAATTGAAACATATTGTCGTTCATTACCCGTAGCAGTAATTGCAGAATATAGGCTTCTCCAGTTAGCAGATAAAGGCCAAGCCATTGGGCTTCTCACAATCCATATTTAGTTTTGGTTTAATATTTTAATACAACCATTAGGTGATAGCTATAATCTCTTCTTGAATTAAGCAGAATACACATACAAGTTGCCACATACAAGTGCTTAGATGTGGTATGGTTCCTTCACAAAACATACTTACAGTTTCCCTTATGTTACTTCCAATTGTGACTCGCTTGCTCTTTTTTGTATTTCTATCATATCATCTGTAAAGCTAACTATCTTCAGCATATAACTTTCAATATTTTACAATAGGCTAACAACAAGGATTTAAAATTTAAATGAACTTTTTAGTTCTTAGACTACAAATATGATGACCATCACAATCACTCTCTTATTAAAAAATTACATTAGTATAGCACAATTTAGAATAGTAGGGAATATTTGCCTTTTAGTCTTTATGTTCAAATTGACAGAAATGATGATAGAACATGAGTTTTTTTAAGTATCTATAAAACTTCAGAAATTGAGTCCTTTCAAAGTAATATAAAATAAGAAAACAAATATGAAATCTATTAGTTTAAATGAAATAATTCATTACCTTCAGCAATTTTGTTCGTTGGCGTTTTTTCATTATGTGTAACCTTATTTATATAGTTGTGTGTTATTTGTAATTCATTGTGTTCATTAAGTACCTGGGTATTCAATAAAGCCTTGTGTGGTGTTAGATTCCTTTGCTGATTCAAGCTCTTAAATTTTGGTGACAACCCAACAGGTGATGCAAAAACAGCTGTATTTGCTTTAATAACAGACACTTTTTCTGACAATTTTGGTGCAACTATTTCACTTTCAATATTATCTAATGGTGTGGATGTTTCAGTTGTATTGACTTTACTGTTGTTTGGTGTCTGTAATTCATTGTTTATAATTACTGTACTTGCTTTTATTGTATTACATTTTGCTACTTTAAGTGGTGATTCAATTTCCAGCGTTTTGGTGGCCACTGAGCGTGGTGTCCGAGGACTCTTAGTACATTTTTCTGAGCTCTCTTTAAGTTGCTTACTTTTAACGTCTGTATTCTCAGTATTTTTTCTTCTTGGTGGTAACGATGTAACAGCTTTTATTCTTGCTCTTCTAGTGGACATGATTTTATGGATATAATAGAATTTTTTGAGTAAATTAAAATTAATTTATTTTTTCCAATTGATATTGTTATAACTTAATCATACTTTTACAATAAATAGTCTTGTTACTTCCACAATAAATAGTCTTGTTACTTCCACAATAAATGGTCTCGGTCTAAAATTCATAAATTATGATAGTAAAACGAATATAGTAATTTATTAAAGTGTTTACCATACACATCTCGTTCGATATATCAAAAGTTTATGTCAGATAGGGATATTCGATATACATCGATGCATCGAAACCACTCGATGTTTATAGTACAATGCATCGAATCGATCCGACGTTTTGAAACACTTGATTTACTTGATATATCGATGTATTTTATTAAACATCGAATCAATGATAACCAGCTAATGATTATACCTATTTTTATTACTGTTTCACTACTTCTAGAACAATTCAAAAGTTATAAAATTAAACCTGGTTTTTGTTGGCGCTACTTGGCTGCTGTCGGCGCCTTAAAAAAATCTATAAAATGTAGATGTACCGACATAAACATATACTACAAGAAATGCTTGGTCAACACTAACACCACCAAATATTATATATTCTTTATTATTATATAATATATAAAAATAGTGGCTACTAAATGCTGTTCTTATTTTCATCGTACATAATAAGTACGATTTCTGATACATGTAGCTTTGTGATGCAATCTTAGAAAAAGTATCGATTTTAATGTATCTTCTAAGTGGACATCGTCAGCGAGGGTGAAACTCCCATACAAAAGGCAAACCTAAAAATATGAATAGAAACTAACCGCACCTAAATTATATGAAGAATGAAGGCAGAATTTTGTTTTTCATTTTTCTCAAATTCATCACAAGATAGTAATACTTGTGATTAAATAAAATAATAAATAATGGAAATAACTGATTATATACCCGTATATTTCTTTATGAAAACTTAATTTTAATATTTTTTATGACAATATTTATTTTAAACTGATTATAACTTGCGGTAGCCTTAAAGAGTTAGATTGATTTCGTTTATACTCTAACAATTAAATTAAGTATAAGCAATTGGTGTAAGGGTGTAAATAGAATTTTCTATGGTAAAATAAGAATCTTCGATAAACATGACTGTTAAAAAACAAGCATATGAAATTTATATATAAAAAAATTATATTGCCTTTCATTGTATTAAACGTTACCACCACTAATATAACTGGTAATATCTTAAGATGATGAAAACGCAATAAAAACACCAAAGCCAACGATGTTAGTTTGCGGGAAAAGTCTGTTTATCTATTATTTATTCTGTGATAGCAATATGCTATAACTATTATGCCAGTGTCAAGTTAAATAATAACAAGTATCTTGAAATTTAAATTCAGCTTGTCACAATACGTTTGGATAAAATCATGGCAATCATTATATCAAAACTTGCATGAACTTTTGCAGTCAAGTTAAGGCACGATACACGCGATTCACTTCACTTCTACGTTTTAATCAAACAATCTTGAGTAATAAGTGATAATAATTTGTGATTATAAAAATGAAATAAGAACTCAATGTCACTAATCTAATTTGGCGGGAATTTTTTTATTTATTTTATGACATTTAAGAGGTGAAATTGATTAGATCATATATTGAGCATATGTAAGACCCACTAGGCAGGTCCGTGCTGAGACCTACTTATTGGGTCATTAGTCAGATTTGCAATACATACATATATAAATAAATACATACCTATACATATTCATAAATAATATAATATATATACATAAAATAATATAAGTGCCAGCAAGTGATACTATTACTTATAAAAGCATATAGATTTGTTTCCTACGTTTTTACTCCTTTTTTTTACTTTTATTTTGTTTTTTCTACATGTGTTGCCCATATTGTATATTTTCGGGCCAATGTTATAAAAAAGCGGCTACTTAATGCTGTTCTTAGTTTCCTGTTCCTTGCTGGTGATGGCATGTGGTCGCTGCGTGTGCAATTGAGGATGTACAAGATAGTATATGAGTAAGTGGTAAAAAGGAAACACGCACGAACAGTCATTACTCCTGCCTCTTGTCTTCAACGTGATATCTCTTAGATTTATCGCTATAACAATTAACAGAGAGTTTGAGAAATAAATTTGTGTCTTTGACGTGATTGTTTCAGCAGCATCACCCCAAGCAAGTAGGCTAGAGTCAATAACAAATGAGGCAGAGCATAATATACACTCTAATGATATGAACCCACTAATTCTACGCAATTACCGAAATAAATTAACGAGCGAAGAGATAATAAGTGAGCTTTAAGAAAGCTTAAGATAGATTTAAACCCTACTTGCGCAATAGTAAAAACATCATACCATGTTTTTAAGAAACCAAGAAGAAGCGTATCGTCCGCGACAGCTATAATATTGCCATTATTAATTTTTTTATTAGTGTTTCAATGAGGAACAGTATTGGACTCAGAATACTACCCTGCGGTACATCAAATTTTATTATAACCTCGCATATTAGTGCACAAAGACGCGTGAGTGTGCCTGCGCCATCTGCATGCTCGCTCACCTCTCATGTATATAACCACGTCGATTTGTAAATAACACTAGTTCATTACACAATAATTACATTCTTTCATTGTTCTGTATAAAAATTGGTCCTAATTATTCAAGTAAGGGACTACCCCTTACATACAAACTTTTTCCGCGAACTTAATCAGTGACGTGTTTTTATTTCATTTTCATAATCTCATATTATTATCAGTTATGTTGTTTATACAATATAGTGCGATTAAGGCGTGGTAGATTGTTATGAAATAAATGTATCGTGACTTTTTAAGTTAACTGAAAAAGTCCAAAGAAGGTTTTGGTTGAATAGCCACTATTTTATCAAGACGTAACGTGAGAAGCTGACTAGTGCATTTCAAGATCCTTAATATTATTTTATTTTATTTGACACTGACAGTTTTACCTAATTACCAAGAAAATATATGATGTAAAGGGATTATAAAACAACAAAATATTTTTCATCATTCTTTAATGCATTTTTTCTAATTTTCTTGACAGCGATGAGCACTTTTGGTGAAAATAGATACTAGAAATCAAAATAATAATTTATTAACATTTGAAATAATATAAACCTTTGTTTCTATGTATATTTTACTTATATTCAGCAGGTCAACTCCACAATAAAAATAGATCTCTCCTATAAAATTTATATAATTTATCAAAGCAATAATTTTAGATAAAACAACAATAGGTAAATAAATGCATTTGGGGATGAAACGCAATTTATAATCTCTTTTTGTAGATAAATTGACAGATAGTCACTCTGCTAAGATCAATACCGTAAAAATATCTTACGTGTACAAAGTACATATATATATATATATATATATATATATATATATATATATATATATATATATATATATATATATATATATATGTATATATATATGTATATATATTGGTGTTAGTTGACAAACAGAAATCTATTGCCGCGTTCATCTACATATAAGCTACTGCGTATTGGTTCGTCATTTATTTAACTATATTTCGGCTAAAAAGTCAACATTTGCAAAATCATCTTTACAAATTGTCATGACACTATAAGAATTAGTCAACGATGAATGTGCCTATGCGGCGACGCCGGCGACTCGGTAACTTCTGCCTCTTCACTACGATATGTAACTCGGCGGGTCACCTAGTTATTGCTAATTTAGTAGTCGATAAGCGATTGCAACGTCTACTTCAAGTGCTGACGTAGTACTCGCTAGTAAAACAGAACATAGAGCGTGAGGTAGGGGTTGTAAGAGTGAAATTGTTGGGATCGAATAAAGTGAAGCGTCAAACCCCATGCAAACTCAAGCTACTCGTGCTTATGTCTAGGTGGCGAGTGTTGCCGAGTCATCGGCGAGAGATTGCCGGCGCGTATCACATAACATAATTCGTCCGAATTGGTTATCGCTCCGGCCTACTTACTCCTACAAAATGATTACTATCGACAATAAATTATTTTTCACCTACAATTAAAAACAAGGTACGAAGTGAAGTTAGTAGTGCATCGAGACCCGAGACGTTCGCCGCGCACGAGATAATTGACTGGACCGCTCGGACGAACGTCCGCTTATCACTTCTATAGAACAAACCATGCTAAAGGCGAATTCTCGATATTACAATATTTACATAAAGAAATGATTCGAAGCGCTACTCATCCACCTCTACTTAGGAAAACGAGAGAAATAACACGATCTTTGTCGGTAGATATGACTACTTATCATTAAAATTAAGAAAGCAACCGTGTGCTACTGGAATTGTGAGGCTGGGTAACAGTGTTGTGCGTCGTGCTGCCCGCGTGCGCGCGCGCGCCCTCTATCTACTCCAGCGTACGTGTTCTTTGTAAACTTCAAACATATAGGTAACAACTCTAAATGTATTCACCAGGAACGTTTCTAGCTAGGTGCGCCACTCGTACATTCACACCCACGCAATCGAAAGTTTCGCATCCGTTAATGTTAGGTGACTATTTCATACGCTAAAAAAGCATAAAATAGTGATATCTTTACATTTCAGTCTAGTCTATATAATTAATTTCCTTTTTACTGGCAAGGTATATCTATAAAGATTCAATAGTATCATCATTCAATATATAACAGGTATATTCTATACAAACGCAATACGTCCCGTATCCGTCCATTTCTCACAGCGTCAATGATATAAAATTTAACCTAAATAACACAGGAGAATTAAGTATAAGATCACAAAATGAGATTCAGCGGGCGACGCGGCGGGAGCGCGCCCGGCGAAGTCGCAACTATTACTACGCTACCGCTAGCGAGGCAGAGCTCGCACTAAGCCTAGTATTGCTATGTGTCGGCACTAGCACAGGGTGCGGCGTCAGGGTGCTATACCGGCGTCGGACTTGTGGAAGGCGGCGGAGGCGGCGAGCGGCGGTTGCTGCGCTTGCGCTGAACTGAAGTCGTGCTCGGATTTGGGGCGGGGTAGCGCTGCGGCCACTCCCAACCCTGGCAGTGCCACGCCTGCCATGCGGCACGACGCAGCCTGCAGCGGTTGCAGCGCCAACCCCAGCGAGCGCTCCGACAGTCGCGCCACACTGTCGTCCGATAGGCTTACGTGTTCCGCTTCCGCCGCCAGTGCGTTCACCACCGCATTAATCGTGTTCCCCTCCGACGTCGTATCGTCTTCACGGTGCGCCACCAAGTTTGGATTTTTTCCGATCTTGTTAAGGCGTTCTGCGGCGACGCTTTCCATAGTCCGCCTCATCAGCGGATACTGGTCGAGTACCGCGTTAAAATGATCCACGGATAGGGAGAACAAGTTGCAGTAGGTTTCGGCGCGGACGGAGGCGACTCGACGAGCGTTGGTCAGCAAACAGATTTCGCCGAAGTAGGAGCCGTCAGATAGACTCGTGGCGACTTCACCGTTCGCCATCACGATATCCACAATGCCTTCTTGAATAAAGTACATTTTGTTCCCGATGGTTCCTTCTTTTATAATGATATCGCCTGAAATGAATTAATAAATATTTATAGTAAAATTTAAAGACAGTATAATCTTGAACTAATAATACCTATCGACGATGGATTGGTTCCAGATAGTTATGTTATTATAATTAGTTTATTAATAATTGTATTTAATTAGTTATTATTTGTGGTTGTCTAAAAGAAATTAAATCTCTGTTCAGATGATTTTTGTCTAATTACTTTATTACCTAATATTAATAAAAATTAGATATTTTATATTTGTTGTAAAATATTCTAGTTTATAGCTTTTCGCCATAAATTAGAAAGAAAAGGCTGAAAAAATTAATATATATGTACGTATTCAATTAAAATCATTTTCTAATATAATTCTACACTTATTATCAATTATTACCAGGCTGGAAGACTTCATAACGTAGTTTAGTCACAACGTCGGAGACGAAATTGGAATCGGCGTTTGCAAAGAATGGCACTGAGGCGACGAGCGATCTGCAGTTATAATTGATGACATCTTCTCTTAGTTTCTCGCTAAGTTCTCCCAGAATCAATTCTTCGTCGAAGAATTTGCCTTGGTAGCGATGTTCAAAGTATTCAGTGATGCGTTGGCGCATTTCGCGAGGCAACTTACGATATGCCATATATTCTTCTACTTGTTTTACCTGAAAATTAAGAAGGTAGCACATAAAGTGTAAGACTACAATTTGCATCGTATAAAACTACCAAAATTCAAACTACATGTTTTATCGATGTAGTGAAGATAGAAAAACTCAATCATGAACTTAAATAAAATCAACTGAATGTTAAACGGATGAATAAAAAGTGCATATGAATAAATTACAATTACTCTTATAAAATATTTATGTAGATACTATAATTTTCAAAGAAAGATGAAGCGTGGAGACATTGTTTGCATTGTAAACCCCAGCATATAAAAATTTTATGTATAATTACTATTTTGCAGTGCATTTACCCGAAAATCAGTATATATGTATATTGAAAAATTATTTAAGTATTCATTCATAGTTTTGAGAGAAATGTGTTATGAAAGGAAAAGTTTGATTGCAAACTGTTATGAACGTTTATTATTTTTGATATAATATCACACGACCATGAATGCACATTAATTAATTAATAAGAGGTTATTATGGTGCGCGAACAAAATCAATTATGTGTGAAATAATGATTTTTGTGATAATTCGCAGCGGAAACCACAGAAGATAATTAATCATGTACTCACGTCTAGTCTCTGAAACAGGTAACGAATTTAGTAGATATTAGATTGTTTATATAGATGAGAGTTGATGGATAAATAAATAAGGATTAAAATCACGGCATGAAATATTCTTACAGAGGGCAGTTTTAAGAAATATTATATTTCAAATTAAGCATGACAAAAATGATATGTTCACAACAGCTTACGGTTTCAAAGGCGAAGTAGAAAGTAAAATAAATTATTTTATAAATAAGCAAAGTTAAAACGATATATACCTTTTCACGGTATTGTCTGCGTGAGGAGTCAAGACTCTGGATAAGATTAGTGGCATGTCCGAGGAAGAGCGCGTAGCAAGTTGCTCCAGAGATCATGGAGAGCATTGTGAGCCACATGTCGGTGAGTGACTGCGGTGGAAAACGACCGTAACCGATGCAGAGCATGTGCGACATTGCTTTGAACAGCGCCCATGAATATTGCTCTAACCAAAAGGCTTCCTGTAAATGAAACAAACACTAGATATAGGCAAAATGCATTTTCCTCCGAGCCAGCACATAAGGAACAAAACGACTATTAAATTTATTTTCAAAATAATAAGGATATTCTAATAAGGATACTTCACATTTAAATATATTTATTATTAAATTTCATTATAAAAATAACCCATATTGGCGTTATTTGCACCAATTACTTATTGTCCTTATATACATATGAGCTTAATAAGTAGCCTTTGTATCTATAATTTTAGGTACGCTATAAGTATTTAGTTCAAGTTCTCCTAAGAATTGTATGATAATATAAATATTTTATATGAAAAACGGAGACAAAACTGGTAAGCTGGTCAACTCAATGATACGTAACCACCGCCGTCCATAGTCATCTCTAACACTAAGAATATTGCCAATGCATTGTCTGGTTTTGGGGAAAATTTTAGACAGAGAGGTAAAGCAGTAAAGGGGATAAGCAAAAGAGAAAAGTATTAGGCCTCTATTTCTCACTATCTTCATGGTATTTATCACGTAGACTAATAATCAGCCAAATTTTTTGACAATTTGAAATTTTTTAAGAAAGGCCAAGTCACGCGTACACTTAACCGGCGGGCTTGCATGAGGAGAATAATCAGTGTGGAGGAATCAAAGGAAGTATGTAGAGATCGTAGCAGATGGAGATCTGTGGTCTCTGCCTACCCCTACGGGTACAGGCGTGACGACATGTATGTATTGAGCTTTTTTCCAGCGTCACCACAACAAAATATTAATAGTCTAGTGACAGACAGAGGTGCTCTGAAGAAAATCTAATTCTGGAGAAAAATTTTCCAAATTAGAAAGGTTTTAATTATCATCAACAGTGCGCTGATCATACAAGCAACTCCAATCCCATCCATATCGGCTTGTTACAGTTCACTGCTTGCGTATCTGACCAATACCATCATCTAGTCCGATTTACAATTACTCTTATAACGTACACGTATAGTTGAAGTACTAAACTAAATAAATCGCATTTTGCATCGCTTCATAAATAAATCGTATCTTGATGACATTTGACGTTTCAATCATGCATCGGTTTGTTTATAATGTGTATCGGCCGATACAAGGTGCCATATAAATGTTTTATGATAATTTATTACGTAATCGCGTTGATATAGCTTTATAGGAGTGATTCTTAGATCTGAACACTATTTTTCTGAAATATTTTGTAGTTTTAATATTAAAGGATCGCAAAAATATTACCAACTTTTATGTTGAAGTTGTTGAATCTAGTGATAATGGTATTGATATATGACATTGTGTCCAGCATTGGATAGCTGATTGATCGATTGTTGTATTCGGTTTTTATGATGTACCTACCTGTAGTTCATTAATTGCGACCCATGAATTCGGTGGAAATCCCTGCAACATTGGAACGAGGAATTGTAGACATCCGGACCAGTGGCCAATTAACAGCATCATGCAGATAAGATTGAAAATCCGCATGAACACCGAGGCCATGTTGAGAAACTGCGAACAGAATTGGCACGATTAACTGTTAATCTAGCTGTTACCATCGCCTCTAAAGGAAGCCGTGCGGACTGCGCGCGACAAGGACGCTCGAGGTGAAGCATCGATGATCACTACCGATGGATTCGAATAGTAGTGAGAGATAAAGTATGAACGCGTGAACATTGTCGAGCGAGCATGCGATCGAGGGAGGGCGTGCGTGTGTCGGCGAGTCGCGCGCTCGTGGCCGCCGCACGGCCGCACGACCCGCGGACGCGTCGCCTGCGCGCCTGCCGGCGGGACGGGGTCGGAGAGAAACGAAACGCCAACGAAAGAGTAAGCGAAGCGAACGCAGCGGTGAAAAGGACGCCGGGCGTCGCCGGCAGCATGCTAAGCGGGCGAACGGGCACATGCGCACAGGCCGGCTCGTGCCGACCCTGGTTACCTTGAAGATCAGATTGCTTTTGGTGTCACCCTTCTTTTTGGCAACGTCCGAGCTGAGGCGTCCCCTCCGTTCCGTGCGCTTTTTTTGAAGATTCTGCAAGATCTAGAAAACAAGCGAGAAACACGAGATAGTAGGAAGAGAGCCAGGCGCCCGAGAAGAGCGCGGGCGGGGTCGGCGGACGGAATCGTCGCGGAAGGTGCGGGGCGGATTGGGGTGGTAGAGCGTGCGGGCAGCGGGCACACACAGGATGCACTAACATCGAGACGAGCGGACGCGGGCTAGCCCCCTACGGCCTAGTGCAGCGCGGGCATGCGGCACCTGCGAGGTGAAGTCGCGCGAGCCCCCGCCGGGCGTCTCTCCCGGCTCGCCACGTGGCTGCGGTGCTGGGCTCATCTGCACACAACACCGTCACTGCGTTGCTGCCACCACCACCCTCCCCGTACTCCACTTCTCTCTGACTCTCAGCTTCGTATCGTCACAACTCATCTACGTTTGTTTGGCACAAGGTTTTATAGGTTTCGGCAATGTTCCATTGGTCATGATTCTTCAAAAAGCAGTCAGCAAGCGATTTTTTCGTTTTAGAACTACGTTGTGTTCGGCAAAATGCTAAGATCAAATTCGCGACGCGTATTTTTTTAAGTTTTAAAAATACTGTAGGCGATTGTTTCTTTTGAATAGAATGAAACGAAGCCGATTTCGGCGTCAGCGCATCTGTTCAAAAGCGTCCGAACAAGCAGCAAAATAACAAGAACAAATGAGCAAAATATATTCGAGTCTTGCGAGTGTGTGACGGTTCGGGTCGGAGAACGCGGCTTGGGGGGCGCGCGGACGCGACGCGGGTGACAGTAGAAATACAGAGTTAGACGGTACCAGTGAAAATGTGCTCAGGCAGAAAGAAGCTTGCGGAGAAGCAGTAGAGAAGTGCAGAGCGGGACGTGGGGCTCACATACAGTGGGGGTTGGGAAGAATGGTATAATAGAGGATTACAACAATACTCCATTTAGACGTCATTAGGATCACTACAATCTATAATAGTTAAAAATGGTTAACAAGTTAAATTTTATCATCATAATATTTATGCCAATTAAATAACAGTTTATTTTTAAAATAATATTTATTAACTTTAATTAATCCAATATTATAAGGCATTTTAGTTAGATGTTTAATCATGTGTGTTAGTAGATGTGAGCGTTATGTAGTTAGAGCTGTGTTAGTGGTTATATTAATAAAAGGGTCATAAGTAATGACTAGAAGAGATGATGGCTTACATATACTTCCTCCCATTGGGACACATATCGGACCAATCTTGAGAGTCGCAACAGCCGCACCAGCGACAACAGCTTGGCTAACCGAAGTATTCTGAGTGCACGACCCGCATGGAGGATTTGAAAGCTTTCACTAAAGTCCTGTAAACGTGATCAAAGAGAAACTCAAATAAGGTGATTAGATATCGATGGTGCTCCAAAGAGCTATAAAGAGCTCTCGGTAGCACCCTCAATTAAAAGTAAATGTCTTTTTACAAATTGAAGTGAATAAGACATGCATAAATGCTGCCAGTAGTAGTTTCAGCCAAAGAAAAGTGCTCAAGCGTTTATAATTATAGTGGCTTAAATTTCGATCTAAATTAAAACCAAGATCGAAGACGTATCCCATACAATGGAGTACAATATCCGTTAAAGTCATAGTAAAGTTATTGGCCTTTTGTTGACTAGGTGCTATAAACATTAGCACTCATACCAGAATATTTAAAGATTTTTGTCTGTTTATAAAACTATAATACATAGAAATTTTCGCGAAATATGTGTCTATCCTTGTTATATGTATAATATACAAAATAAATATAGTATGCAATTTGGTCGTGTTTCATACGATTGTAGATATATATTATATTTTTTTAGATAATTTGCATAGAATTAGTAAACTAGTAAAAAAAGCATTATTTTAAATCATGCTATAAAAAGAGAAGGTGAAACACATACGAAGAAAGATGTAACGACAGGTGGCGTGCATACATATTGCTCATTGAAATTAGAAATTACAAAATTAAATGTAGCTCAGTGCGCTAGTATTCCTTAATTTTGAAAGTGTACAAGGAAGAAATGTGCCTAAACAGACAAAGAATTTGGAAGAACTGAGCACCCCATACGATCACTAAGATAGGATTTTGACGATGAAGCCCGTGGGATGAAGTGGGCGAAATTTTATGCAAAATATGTCGAAATCATATGGGTTACTTGAGTTACTCGTGCAAATAAGTAGTAATAGTAGACATAAGTGAAAAATTTCAAAAGTAGATAAGATATATTTGAGAATTCGAAAATGAGTGTAGAGTGCCAATCAAACCTTTTGTCTCGATAAACCCTTAAACTATGCGACACTAAATTGAACACGCAGACGCGTTGTATGTTCTCGTGGCACTTGAATATAACTCACAAAACACAATGTGAAATAACAAACAAATAAAATTGAAATAATAAAATATTTGCTAGAAAACAAATGAAGACCCAAGCTGAAACAGAACATCAAAACATAAAGGACAGTTAAAAATCTAGTAAATGGAAACACGGCCAAATTGCAACGTACGTTTACCTGATTGAAGATCAAGAATATATAATCTAGTGGTATACTAGAGATGAGGTCAAGGAAGAACCATGTCCTCAAATAGTGCTTTGCTATTAACTTGGGATCTAATATCACTTGTTCTGCATTATCTTGCTGCATAATTCCTGAAAATAAATAGAAAATACATTTAATAAATATAACAACAGTTATGACTAAATAATATAATAATTAATAGAAAGTACCTGTTCTAAAATTAACAACGATATCTATGAGGAATATAGTGTCGGATAGACAGTTGAAGGCTATCCAGCGCGTGCTGAGGTCATCATTGAAGAAAGAGATGGCGACAGGCAGGATGATTAGATTAGCCACCAGTAGCAGTAACATACAAAGGTCCCAGTAAAATCTGGAAATAACAAAAATCGGAAATTATCAAATTGAACTTTATTAGGAACTTATATTACTTGGCAAGTTAAGTTTAATGTTAAAATAAAATTATAGCCAATTCCTACTTTCTTCCAGCGATCTACATGCTTCGCCACTGACGGTATTTATTCCTAAATTTATATCCTGCTAAATACCTTATATAAGAGAAATCTTTTTTCCCATATAAAACTAAAATTGATTCCTAAAATTAAATTATTGAATTAATATAAGAAAAAAAAACTGTTTTAACATCAAGTGCCATTAACTACAAGTTTAAGTAAATGTATTGGAACTTAAGTGGATGCATAAAAACAATTTTATTAACAGTTAAAAATTTTGAACAAGATATACAAATATATATAGAGAGAGTATGAATTTATAGTAGGAAATTTAAAAATGAAGTTTATATTGTTTAGTTTGAATAATTAAAAAACGGTAAAGTAGATTTATTTATTGTTATGTACTTAACTAATGTCATATACTTAAGAAAACTAAGAGAATGTTAGAAATAAACGTTTCTTGTTGAGCTCTTGTTCGGGAAGGTAAAAGGTAAATAAGAGCCGTCCATTATCCCCCCCCCCACAAAATTAAGGAGTGTGGCCGTAAGCCTCCCGCTTAATGACGTGGCTAAAGGATAGCAAATTGGTTTTTTAGTCTCACGTAGACGCTACTACTTATTTACTGATATTTGCTTCCCTAATCGCTGCAGAAATAGTTCATAAGTTGATCCTTCTATAATTTTAATATTTTAATAAAGAGTGCCTGAACGTTTAATTCATTGGTTGAAGCCAGCTTAGTGGATTCTCAAAAAATTGAGTTCAAATCGGCTAAGATAACATCATATTGCAAAGCTCTTTACTATATGAAAATGGGTTATTTATATGTATATGTACCTATGTGTATGTTTGTAACTTTTATCATTTTGCAATTACAATTGATAAAATTCGTAATGAATAAAGGACAGAGCCTAAAGGTAACTAACCTTTTAGGTTAGGAGTCATGCATAATTCATTTAAATGACGTCTTGAGTATCAAACTATAGTTACAATTAATACATAGGTACGAAAACCTTATTGCACTTTCTAGCTACACTTACGTGTGTGACTTATTTATAGGTATTTGTTTTATTTCAAAATATATATTTTTTATATATTCACGCCTATCCCCCGCAGGGGTTGGCAGAGACCACAGAGCTCCATCCGCTGCCATTCATCGCAGCGAAACGGCTTATCATTGGTCGCTTTTCGCCCTCATGAGAATCAGGACGTGACGGGTGGCGAACCACGTCGCCGTCATTTTTCGACAAATTAGGTATATTAAATTCGTCTTCGTGAATCTCACGAGCCGCAAGGGAGAATGGAGGTCAGCCCCAGCAGAACCCTGCATCCTGAGGTAAGGCACCATAGTAGAATTAATGCTGGGTATTGCTTTCTGCTTAAACTGAATATTTTAAGGTCAAACACGAACACTGTCATTGCCATCGTCGCTAGCAATTGTCAATAAAACTATGAAAGGTGCGTTTTGTTTTGTTTAATCTGAGACAACTTAATAAAACTATTTCTTTGCGTTGATGTTTTGTTCTAGATTCATATAACTACAAGTTTCTTTGACAATGCCTTGACACTCGGCTCCGAAAGCACATCATGTTATCGTCATATTTCTTTACTTTTAAGAAATACAATAATAAAGTGCTGGAGTGGAGACCGCGTCTCGGTAAACGTAGTGTGGGACGCCCCCCGGCTAGATGTTGCGACGATCTGCGCAGGGCGGCTGGCAGAAACTGGATGCGTGTAGCCAAAGATCGAGCAAGGTGGGGAGGCCTATGTCCAGCAGTGGACTGCCACAGGCGGTTGATGATGATGATAAATAATAAAATTTACAATAAATTTTATCATTTACTTCAATAATACCGAGCAGATCTTAAGAGTAAAATAATCTATTACATTGTTTTCACATCTCTGTTTTCAGCAGAGCGAACTTTTATTACACTGCAAAAAGCATCACGCGATTGTGTTCGCCGAATTCTTTTGTCGTTGGAGAGATAATTAACGTATCACGTGACCCGACGGAGCTGTAATATGAACATTAAAAATGATTAGGGTCATTACTTACTGCCGGTGAATTTTAATACCTATCAAATTGCAGAAATCTTCAGCCTACACAATGTTTAGCGCGTCGTTACGTGAAATGGCCCATCACGCTGACAACCACCAGATCAGATGGGCTTTCTCGTGACCGTAATGCCCTAGACCTTGATTTCATTTGATATTGTGTTACTACTGAACTATGTCAAGTACAAGTTCATAATTACGTTTTTTGTGTGTCGATTGACGTCATTGCTTTTGAGACCTTTCCTTCATCAGAAGGAGCATACGTATATAGATGAGACGTGTGATTATATTTTTGAGAAAATACAAATAGTTATTCAGTTTTTAGTCTTTTTTCGTGATCTCCTTGGGTTCCGTTGGTACTTGTGTAATCAAAACTTGGACAAATGGTGTGAGTCATATTTTTTCTTGTACAAATATTATTAGCTTAGTTGGAATCGTCAACTACATTTCTAGTAATATCAAAACATCACTAGACTTCTATCAAAAAACAACAAAATATAATAATTTATGTTATGTTATTATCATATATCTATAGAATATTTTTTTCATTCAAATATTAATTTATTTATTAAATGCAATGAAACTCATATATTTAAACGTTGCGAAATTAATGAACGTTCTATCATTATTGTTATTCAATTTATTATCTAGCAACAATTTTGGGTATACACCTTATTATATGATAATCGGTATTCGAATGATAGATATTGTGAGCTTTGCGTCTAGTATAATTGAAATTAGTCAATATTGATATTATAACTAAAATTACTGAAAAAGTACTTCATCTAAAAAAAACAATTTAAATGATAAGGCCTGTCACGTTTATCAGGGAACCATTAACCGCTGGGGCGGCGGAGTCCCCCCCTCCTCCAGTTATATGCAGCAAAAATCTGCGTTAGTTAGTTCGTGGAAACTGGAAGCGTAAAGCTGAAAATAGGACTAGAGAATGAAAGAAACAGGAATAGAGTAGGGAACTAGTGTACTGTAAGGATCTGAATCAATACAAAGAATCCGTTAATCACGTATTAACTTATTACCAATAAATTTACAATTTTATGATAAATTTGAAGTGTGGTATTCCCAGACTCGTGTTTTACTCATTAGATATCGAGTCTATGATACACGTGGGTTAATTTTAACTTGAGTCAGTACAACTTAAATACATACTAATTGTAAACATGTGTCACATCGCGTTGCTTGACATGATTTTAATGCTATAATTAATTTTTAATAAATATATATAAAACAGTCAGTCAGTATAAAACAGTGTCTGCAAGAAAAAACATACAAATCAAAATTTATTGGATAAGTTTAAATCTCACATCACGTTGAGAGTAAAATGAAATAAATACTCCCCATATTTATTTAATTTATATTTTTTATTTAAAAGGTTATATTATTATTTGGTTCATCATGACAATTTTATTTTAAGTACCATTGAGGAAAAAATTGAAAGGAGAATGAAAAGAGAAAGATGAAGAAAAAAGTTTACGGATAAATGAAAAGAAAAAACAAGGGTACAGAAAATTGAAGAAAATGGAAATTTTCACATTGTCGAGGTATTTGCTGCCATAATAGCCACATATTATTGCCATGGCAAAAATTGTGTCACCCTATTCTATGCCTATTATTAATACGTACAATCAAGTTTGAAATTTTTTAATTTGATTGAATTTTTATAATGAGACATATATACATAACTAAAATGCTCAGCATTATTTAATGTAGGAATTTCCATTTTTCCCAATCCAAAGCTAGTTTATTCAGTTTTCTATACGTCCTCTACTTTTATTTTTGAAAAGCACAGCTTTTATGTCTGCACATACTTATGCAAAGTAATAAAATGCAACTGTAGATCTATATAATAGATTAATTTATTAAGTTGAATTAAGAGGGACCTAGGTCCAGCAAAAACCAGTAAGGTTTAATGAACTCACACGTTTTTATATAATAATTAATTGTTATTGATATTAATAAAATAAAAAAAGCAAATGAGACATACCACCTGATATTTTAATACAAAACTCATTAGGGCCTTTGGGGTCGGATTTAAATATGGTAAAAGATTGTGCTTTCTGTCTTTGTATTCATGACAATAGCGAAGTTTCTCATGCTCTTTCTTATTATTCCACGATTAAAAAACGATAACCATCTTCATTCGTTTCTTCTTGCACTTCTCAAACGATGATGACTCATCTCTATTGTTTTTCTATATCATTTGTGTCTATTAAACTGTCTACAATTATAACTTATGATTATGTCACAGTGTTTTATGGACGAGGTAAGCAAACGTAATTTAGGTCACTTGATGTAATTAATCACCGTCCACCATGGAAATGTGCAACACTAAAAGCAGTGCCGATGTATTGCCTACCTTGGGGTAAGATGTGAGTAATGGGACCGTCCCATTTATTCTCCACAAAAGAGAGATAATGTGGGAATGGAGTTGGACCTCCGGTTTTTTTGTATTCTCGCGGTCATAAAAAATGCTATTAGTTAACTTCAACTATCTGTATATGGTACTTCCCCGTTGGAGTTCGACCTATTTGTATTAAATATAAGTTAAAGTTGAATCCTGAATGAACTTAAGGCTCAAAAATTGTATGCTCACCTCTGACACTATTTTCAGTTATGTTTTATATAAAATTTTAAAAATAATAAGCAAGTGTATGGCCTTCTAAGGCGCGCCACCTAGTCCGATTCATCTACCCAGGCGACCCACACTACGTTTTGTCTCCACTCCAGCTATCATCTACTCCAACAATTGTCGGTCTTCTCATAAACGAAATAGTGGTACAGCTGCAGACGAATACTTTGTCAAGAATGGCATAATTTCCAGTAGCATGAATGGGCCGGCTCGCCCGGGGAGGTACCACACTCCCGCAGAAACCTGGCGTCAGAGTGGTAGCACAGCTACCGCGCTCCCGTTTCCATAATGACACTTTCCTTAAAGGTTGGCAACGCTTTCGCAATGCCTATGGCGCTGCGGAAGTTTATAGGCGGCGTTGATTGCTTTCCATCAGGTTTGCCTTCCTATCCCATAAAAAAAACGTGTCAAGCCCGTTATCCATACGTTATTACAGGTGTAATTCATTTTCTTGTTTTATAAATGGAAATGCATTATAGTGTAATACAATGCATTTCCATTTACTTGTATTTTATTTTATCCAGATTGTTCTAATCATAGCATTTTATGCACAATAGTGCATATTAAACGATATAATAAGGCCTGCGATGTGTTGCTAATGAGTGTGACGGTTGGGCACAATAACGGATGCCAGCGCATAAACACCTGGGACTAATGCTTTGTGTGGCGTGCCTTTTGTTACACGTCTGTGCGAACACTTCATAACGTTTACATTTACATTTTATCTTTACATTTTGTGATGAATTTTTTGTAATATTTCGTTGTGAAATTTCCATCTCCGTTTTATAGTAACTAATTCAGATAGAAATTTCACTATGGATTCAATACAAATACTTTAAAATATAGGAAGTACATACATACATTGGCATGTGAATAATTTTTTTTGGAAGAAACAACCATTTCCGTTTTATAGTAACTATTTTAGATAGAAATTTCGCTACGGATTCAATACAAATACTAAAATATAGTAAGTACATACGTACACTGACATGTGATTAATTTTTTGGAAAAAACAACCATTTCCGTTTTATAGTAACTATTTTAGATAGAAATTTCGCTACGGATTCAATACAAATACTAAAATATAGTAAGTACATACGTACACTGACATGTGATTAATTTTTTGGAAGAAACAACCATTTCCGTTTTATAGTAACTATTTTAGATAGAAATTTCGCTACGGATTCAATACAAATACTAAAATATAGTAAGTACATACGTACACTGACATGTGATTAATTTTTTGGAAGAAACAACCATTTCCGTTTTATAGTAACTATTTTAGATAGAAATTTCGCTACGGATTCAATACAAATACTAAAATATAGTAAGTACATACGTACACTGACATGTGATTAATTTTTTGGAAGAAACAACCATTTCCGTTTTATAGTAACTATTTTAGATAGAAATTTCGCTACGGATTCAATACAAATACTAAAATATAGTAAGTACATACGTACACTGACATGTGATTAATTTTTTGGAAGAAACAACCATTTCCGTTTTATAGTAACTATTTTAGATAGAAATTTCGCTACGGATTCAATACAAATACTAAAATATAGTAAGTACATACGTACATTGACATGTGATTAATTTTTTGGAAGAAACAACCATTTCCGTTTTATAGTAACTATTTTAGATAGAAATTTCGCTACGGATTCAATACAAATACTAAAATATAGTAAGTACATACGTACACTGACATGTGATTAATTTTTTGGAAGAAACAACCATTTCCGTTTTATAGTAACTATTTTAGATAGAAATTTCGCTACGGATTCAATACAAATACTAAAATATAGTAAGTACATACGTACACTGACATGTGATTAATTTTTTGGAAGAAACAACCATTTCCGTTTTATAGTAACTATTTTAGATAGAAATTTCGCTACGGATTCAATACAAATACTAAAATATAGTAAGTACATACGTACACTGACATGTGATTAATTTTTTGGAAGAAACAACCATTTCCGTTTTATAGTAACTATTTTAGATAGAAATTTCGCTACGGATTCAATACAAATACTAAAATATAGTAAGTACATACGTACACTGACATGTGATTAATTTTTTGGAAGAAACAACCATTTCCGTTTTATAGTAACTATTTTAGATAGAAATTTCGCTACGGATTCAATACAAATACTAAAATATAGTAAGTACATACGTACACTGACATGTGATTAATTTTTTGGAAGAAACAACCATTTCCGTTTTATAGTAACTATTTTAGATAGAAATTTCGCTACGGATTCAATACAAATACTAAAATATAGTAAGTACATACGTACACTGACATGTGATTAATTTTTTGGAAGAAACAACCATTTCCGTTTTATAGTAACTATTTTAGATAGAAATTTCGCTACGGATTCAATACAAATACTAAAATATAGTAAGTACATACGTACACTGACATGTGATTAATTTTTTGGAAGAAACAACCATTTCCGTTTTATAGTAACTATTTTAGAAAGAAATTTCCAGTTTCTGCCAGCCGCCCTGCGCAGATCGTCGCACCATCTAGCCGGGGGGCGTCCCACACTACGTTTACCGAGACGCGGTCTCCACTCCAGCACTCGTCTCCAACGATCGTTGGATCTCCGACAGACGTGACCAGCCCATTGCCACTTAAGTTTGCTAATTTGAAAGGCTATATATTGACATGTATTTTTTTTTGGAAGAAAAAGTAGAGAAGAAGATCCATTTGATCACCTGATAAGTAATTACTGCTGCTCATAGATATGTCTGCAGTACTAATGACACTATACATGCATTGTCTACCTTAGGGTATAGATGCGTATAATTGAAGGGATAGCGATTAGTAGGAGGGAGAAAAAGAGGTTACCTGCAATACTACGTGCACTACAGATGCAGTTAATGGGACTTAGGGTAATGACATGGATATTTATTACTATTCGAGATTTGAACCTGCGACCATTTACTCCGAAAGCAGTAACCTCGCCACTGACCCAATTAGATCTTTAGAAAACAATTTTAATCATCGCAAAGCTAACAGCAATTCACATTAAATACCAATAACTCGATAGGGAAATCCGATGAGATTACTGCGAGCTAAACATAATTAATGTGTTATGGTTTCCGAATACCAGGATTGTTTGTGTTCTAAGAAACACTAGTAGAAAACATACCGAGTGATTCACATTACGTGAGTGTCTAATAGGAAATATTGAGCAACCGGTCTATTGAGTATCCATGGGTTAATAACGTATACAGGACGAACAATCGAACGTTTCTTACTAATATATAGATTATTGAGTAAAATATTATAATTAAATTATCTCTGTATTCCTATCACATCTAATTTTATAGATCATTCATTGTATGAATTGTATCAGAAATACATGATAACATTGTGTCCATCCTACGGTTGTCATTTGTATATAAATATTGTAATCAATAATTGTATAACTTTGTTTTTGGTGTACTATAAAGAATATATCTATTTATCTATCTATCTATTAGATAATCGCTATGACAGTTTCTTTCAATTCACACATATTAAATCTGTTATTAATTTAATTATAAACTTAGTTATAAAATACCTTACTCTATACGTATACGTATACGTGTCCGTTCTTAATAAATGTTATATAATATTATGTAGTAAAAATGATATAGAGTAAGGTATTTTTCCCATTCGGGGATAGTCATTAAATTATTTTTAAAAAAAAAGATTTATTTTTTAAATAATTTAAGGACCATCTTTTAATGAATAAAGGATACGGTATACGAAAAAAGTTATTTTAAAGTTTTTGTATGCCGTTGCAATTAGTTATTAAATGATATAAAAATAAATATATAAATAAGAAAATTATAAGTAAGGATCGAACTTACGATCTGAGGTCACGAGTTCTTGTCCTACATTGGACTATTGATGTAAACTATGCCCTAGTACAAGTATTATAAACTTATTGTTTGTAGAAATGTTCAACAAGAATTCTAGTAATTAAATAAAAACGTAACTAGTATTCTTACAAACAATCGTTAGGTTAAAGTGTATCACACTTGTATGTTTTGTGGATATTGATTTACCTAGAGCTAGAGATTTTCATCTTTTAACAATAGCATATTTATATCCTTTGAGACAACAATAATCAAGACAATCTTCAGTCTGCGACAGTCCATTACTGGATATAGGCCTTCCACATGGCGTGTTACCTAGCCCGACCTTAAGTTACACGCATCCAGTTTCTACCGACTATCTTGTGTGAATCGGGCCTCCAACTGGGGAAGTCCCACATTACGTTTGTCATAACTTAGTGTCCACTATAGCATTCGTCTCCTCTAACGTTTTTCTGTTTTCCCACAAACGTGGTCAGTGTATACCTTTAACAGTGACTTTAAAACAAGAGTATATGTATATTTTTTTTTTTCATGAAACGAGTTGGCTGGATACTACGTGGTGGTAAGCAACCACCGCTGCTTATAACATCGGCAACACTTAGCGCATCGAAGATGCGTTGTCTAGTTTAGAGAATGAAGGAAGTCATAGGAGGTGCAGAAGGAAATCAAGAAAGGAAGGCAGACCTGCATTACCTCTGCAATCAACGTACGAAATGTGGCAATACATTAAAATGTTACCGCTTGACGCTGGTTGAGAGCGTGATATTTCCCCGGTTGAGCTGGCCAATTGATAGGCGTGACTCTTACATGTGTTATTATAATAAGAGGTTTTGTAGTCTTAACAAAGAGTTGTTTAAACGAATGCCTTAGCGACAGCGCTATCGAACCGTGCCACTTATACAGTGCACAGAACAGTAGGCCATTACAAGGCTCATGGGATATAACATCTGGAACGAACTGCGATCGCATTACAGTAACAACATGGGGCAATGAAACGTTTGTTTTGACGGTTGGCATGTTTCATACGATTGCTCACGTATTCGTTTCTATCGTGTTACATTAAAACACTTAACCATTTATATAATTACATTATTTCATTTCAAAACATGTAGGTACTTGTATTGGCTGCTTTAGGCGGAAAATAATAAAACTAATAAAATGCTTGATTTAATGATAGGAGCTTAACCGGCGAACTTGTATGAAGATAATGATGAGTGCGGATGAAGCAAAGAAAGTGTGCCGAAATCGTAGAAGATTGAGTTCTGATGGTATCTACCTACCACTACAGGAAACCGCACGCCTGTTCATCATATATATGTATGTATGTATGTATTTAATGATTACAGAAAGTTGAATTTAATAATTTAGACATTTTTTGGTAGTCAGTCCAGGCAGTAGAGAAATACATATATGTATGTGTGTATACATATATCCACACTTTTAGTGCAATATTTAAGTGTAGTTATATTTAAGTTAGTTCGTTATTTAAGTGCCTCTAGTCTAAGTAAAAGGCATTCTCTTGTCCAAACTTTTCTTTTTCTAATGGAATGATTATTTTTAATACGATTGTAAGGGAAAATATCTGCGAGACAACAAATATTCTTTACACGAAAATTCTTTTTTGAAAGAATTTTCATGTTTAAGAAATATTTAGTCTTCGAGGACCCGGAACAAGTGACTTAGACTATACTTTAATCCCTGAACCAAGCCGTCTTCGATGTAACTTCGATTTACTTACATCGATGACATCTGATTCAGCAGTAGGGTATAACACAATAAAACAGTTTTATGGACATTCTGGTATCAATAACTACTAATGGATGGAAAAGATTTTTTTTATAGCAAAGCAGGAAAAAAAAGATTTATTTTTCCCACTTCTAAAGAATGAATGAGAACACAAGAAATATGTATATTATAGGTACATATTATTCTCCCTCGGGTAATGCAGGAATGTCAAGGAGAAAACTTGCTGACCTTTATAAGGGCCTGCACACAAATAGTCGCCGCGTACACCAAACGTTAACAAATTGCCTTCTTGCATAATTATTGTTGTATCGCTTTATATATGTTAGGTATTTTACAATGGAAATTAACAACTCGTTGGGTAAGTAGTCTAAATCATGCTTCTCGTAGATTTTAAATGATAATGAATTGAAAATGAATGTGTATTTTATTTAAACATAATAATAGGTCGGGGCAAAAGTATTTTCGTATTTTAATTGTATTATCAGTAATCAAACCTCTTTGGCTGTACTGAATGTAATTGGCTGGTTTTAATACCATATTAAATGTGACATTCTAAAGATGCAATAAATAAATAAAAAAACTAGTTCCCGCCATTTTTTAATTGTTTTTCAAGCAAGCAAAATAAACGTACGTGACAAAGATATTCGGTACATTTTAAAGTTTTATTAAAAAAAGGTAAAAATATGACGAACGCCGCGAAAAAAATTTGTGCGATTTACGGACCTAATGCGGTATCAATAAGAGTAGCACAAATGTGGTTCAAGCGTTTTAAGTCTGGAAATTTTAGTGTGAAAGATGAGGTTCGCTCTGGACGCCCTGTGATTTTGTCACAGATAAAATCAGTGCCATCTTTGAGAAAGTAGAGCAAGATCGACATATTAGTAGCTACGACATTGCTGAAGAACTGGATGTTGATAATAAAACAGTTTTACGTCATTTATGAAAGTCTGGATACAAGAAAAAACTTGACATTTGGGTAACACATGATCTCACTGAGAGAAACCATGACAACGCCAGACCGCACTCATATATAGCCACGTAGCAAAAATTGAGAGAGCTTGGCTGGGATGTGTTGATGCATCCTCCATATAGCCCTGACCTCGCTCCATCAGATTTCCACCTGTTTCCGTCTTTGCAGAACTCTTTAGGAAGCATAAAGATAACCTCAAACGAACACTATGAACACTACCTATCAGATTTTTTTAATTAAAAATCTCAAAATTTCTACAGGAATGGGATCATGGCACTACCCACAAGATGGCAACAAGTCATCGATCAAAACGGCACATACATATTATAAATAAATAAAAAAATATACCTAAAAAAATATTTTCCTTTGTATGAACAATACAAAAATACTTTTGCCCCGACCTAATAATTAATTAATGTGTATGTGGACAGATAGAAACATGTGGCATCATCAAGTATAGTATGTCTACTATACCCGATGATGCCTCGTGCTGAGGTGAACCACGTTTCGTGTACATTGTGGAAGAGTATTATTGTGTGTTTGGTTTTGTTGATTCTGAAGTGTTGCTGATGGCCGTTTTTCGGTAAGGTTTAGTTTAAGTTCCCCGTAAGTCCACTTCTTCCAGTAAAAAAGCACACATTATTATTTTTCTATTTTTGTTTGCTTGTCGCGGATCTTAGGTAAGTACAATGTCGGACTGTCCGTAAAGCAACGCCTATGTATATATATATATATATATATATATATATATATATATATATATATATATATATATATATATATATATATATATATATATATAAATTTGAAATTATTTTTTGCATAGCTTTCTTATATTTATTTCAGTATTAAATAAATAACATTTCTTTTAGACCGAGCATAATAAGACACTCGGCTGCACATTTTTTAACGCAGTAATACACATCAATATTTTTAACAAATCAGTCAATATGCGTTTCGTTGCATATAGATTACAAGTTTATTATTATCATCATCAACCTAGCGGACTGTTGGACATAGGCTACCCCCAAGGTGTCACTATCTTCAGCTTCAGTTTGTTAATTCAAATGCTGTCTGTGACTGATTCTCCGGTGGACTTGCGTTAGGAAAATTGATAAATGTAAAATTATATTTAAATAAGGTAATAAACTATAAATCAATGTTGTCTCAAAAATAATTTGACACAATTCGATTTACACAAGTAGCAAATATGATAATCACGATAATAGAGCTCAATGAAAAGGAAACGGGATATCCACTTCCTGTCAAAGCTATTTGTCTCCGAAAATGGTCAAAATTTGGTTCACGTTGTGGTTTCATTGTCAGAATGAGGAAAACGATGTAGTTGACAAATGACTGCAGAAATATAGTCGGAGCGACACTCGGTCTCACGAACTAGCTCCGGTGTATGAAAATTTAAATGTTACCCGCTACCGGGTCGTTTACATAATGGAACAAAGCCTGCTGAGCATGTCGCTGCAGTGGATAACACAATAATACGAACAATATTTAGACTGCGGGAATATGAGCAAATACGGCAGGCTTATGCCAGTGTTATTGGATTTACGCTAGAATACAATATTATAGTAAAACTGGGTCGAACCATAATAATTAAAATTGTCGTTATCCGGAGTTACAAAGATATTTAACACCATTAGCTCAATCATATAACTGAGAGAAGATTGCACTACTAAAAGGGTATATTCGAAACTACCGTTCAGTCAACATAACGTTAGAGAGATTTGGTAATCGTCGATTTAACAAACTTCTAGCAATCAACTGGCAATATAACTACTAGAACTAACGGCGTTTCTTGTATCAGAAACTAAGACACATTTTGGGTCGCTTTGGTAAGCGAAGTGAAAGAATAAATATTTGAACTAGAGGATTATTAAAACAGCATTAATAAGCACTTAAATTCCAAAAAGATTATTTGGAAAGTTTAAAAGCTGTATATGTTATTATAAAATTAAGTTCGGTAACATACGGCAAAAAAATCTGGTCACTAGAAACGAATAAATGTGGAAAAAGTGTAGTTTTTATTAAAGGTTAAACTTTTACGAGTTAGAAGTTAACGTTCTTGTTGAAATAATCGCCTCGACGAACATGCTCTTTGTCTTATCGCAAAGTTTCAACGGTAATCGTATTTAAGTTTGTAAACTGCATTTTCGCAATAGCCCAATTTCGAATGTTTTTATTATTGATATAGTCCGAATGGTTCAGTGGAAAGTGGTCGATTTTTGGAGTTCAAAGTTGCGGATACGATTGTAGAAAAAAAATTTTCTATATATTAAATATAATATATTAAATATTCGGTCTGCACAACTTTGTGCCAATCGTGGTTGTGTTTATGCATATATAATTGTAATGAATTTATAGTGGTCCAATAAGGAATTGAGAATGTTTAGAAGCCAGGGAATCACTTCATGTATTAAAAGTAGCCGAAAATATGTATGTGACAGCAAGTAAAAGCGTAATTAAATATGGAATAGAGGATCAGCTTGGCTTTAAGATACATAAGTCCAAGGAATGAGCACAGGCTCGGCAATATGATCAGCTGTAAGAGTTTTGACATAAATAACATATTTCTGATATTCGTGATCAATTCCACAATATATTAAATAACGCTACGGCATCATATATTTTTTTGTTTTAATATTATATAAAGGTCTTCATATGGACAGTCAAAAGTTTTACTTAGCTAAGATCCGCGACGAGCAAAACAATAACAGAAAATTAATAATGTGAATTTTTCTGCTGGATGAAGTGGATTTATTTGGAACTTAAACCAAAAACTTACCGAAAATCGACCATCAATTCTCCACCCACCAACCACTGTCTGTTTTGACTGTGTTGTGTTCTTCATAAAGGTCACTTTCTTTCCCGCCAGTTTCTATGTGTTTTTTTGTATATTTATTATTAGATCGATCCGTAAACCCCTTTTGAGAAATAAACTCTTTAATGAGTCAAAATTCTAAACTTTCCTAAACTGACTAGACTTCCCATACAAATTTTCGTCCTTCATTCTACTCTTCATATGATCGTTATCAACACCCATTTACATTTATTTTACAATAGAATGAGAAACACTGATTATCACATTTCAACTAAAAGTGTGGCTTAAAGTTAGTTTACTTAATACAGCTTGATACAATATTAAAGTACATTCTTTACTAAACTACTACTTTAATAACATTTTTAAAGCTAAATAAGTTAAAGTACCGTGTTAAAAAAACAAAATTGCATAAAAAAATCAGGCGCGCAGTCATGCTATATATTCAACATCTCCAATTAATTTCAAGTACGTCATCCGTCATACGAGGCGCTTTGTACACTAAAGAAGACTCGTGTCACACAATATGCGAAACTTTTTTTTAATGTGTAAAGCGAAATGAATATACACATCAAAAGCTCTATGAGGTAGAGATGTTAACAAGGCTATTCACAATTTTGTTAAACAAAATTATTTTCTTTCGCATTTAATATAAAATGTTTCATTGATACAAAATTAAATTTAAATAGCAATAAATCAATCTGGAAGTATTGCGCTTACGACCTTAGTTCGCGAATACGATTCTACCGAAACGATATAATGATGTGAACGATATTTTTCTAGCTTATCATTATAGTGCTTGCAACTAATAGCTTAGTTGAATGATTAACAAAAATTCTAGTAATACTAGAACATTGTTAGTCTTCTGTTTCTTTAAGAAGAAAGAGAAATATGTGAGTTAACACCACATGCAAATAAAACATGAGCGCGACGAGCTGAGTTTAATATTGTTCTTACTTTTAAATTTCATTTTTTTTTCTTAGTTTTAACTCTTTAATGTATTGTCAAGTTTTGCGTTGGAACCCTAAATGTTAGTAGAATTATATATAATGCCAAATCATTTTGTACATTGCTTAAGATCTTACCGTGAAGTTATCTGGTATAGGTATAGGGTTTGGAGTTTTGATTTATACAAATAATTATTCGAGCTTAGTTATATAATCTTTTCCAAACTGCATTCCATCAGGCCTTGCTTATTTGCCTTTGTATCACATAAATAAAATGTACAAGGTTTTTTTAAAGATTAATCACGAAGTCTGCGATGAAAACACAATTGTTTTAAGTAATAACAAGTATTTCTGCAAATAAATGCATTGTTAAATTAAAAAAAATTCAGGCCAAGGTCTATGACTTTCAAGAAAAAAATCGTGAAAAAATTGTAGTTAAACTAACCTCAGTTAAATTACTAAATCCGTCCCTACTGTTTTATTCAGCATTTCATTTGTATTGTATCGAGCAGCGCTGTCCTTGAACTTTGCGAAAAATAAAGGAAACAAGTTACACCACAAAAAGAAATGAAATTGCAGATTTTACTTTGATTTTTTTCTAAAATTTAACAATGGCCGTTGTCAAAGATTGTAAAGATACGCTCAACCTCCTCTTAAGTATACTCAGCTGCTTTTCAGTGACTTTGCAGGATCGTACAATAGATTGGAGAAAATTATTTTTTAACATATATGCAATATACAACACTCTTTTCATTATATTGTGTTATAATTAATAGAATTAAGCGTGACAATAATGTTGAATTTCGGAGATAAGGACAAATCAATTATTTTTTACATAGCATATTATTCTCACTATTGGGAACAGTCTCCCTATTTGTGGGGAATGGATGTTAGCCCATCACGCTAATCTAAGGTGGATTGGCTACCCATTCTGACTCGGAATAAATATCTTTAGAATATACGTATATTTATCCCGATGCTGGATTATATTTCCAACCATTTAGTCCCAACAAATCATATAAGTGTCATCTGTTTCTAAATGATCTTTTACAGAATATGTTTTTATTATAATATAAGTATAGTATACTCAGAGGCAAATAAAGTTTCAGGTGTCAAGAGAATTCATACATCCTTTGGCGCTACAACCCGATGTGGATTTTGGCCTCTTCCACAATTTGTCCCAGCGTTCCCTATTCTGGGCAACTCTTCTTAAGTTTGCCTTCTTTTTAGTCTTATTTAGACTAAAAAGAAGGCAAACTGAAGGCTAAGTCTTGCAGTCTACGCAGTCTTTCCATCGTTACTTGGGTCCAGCACGCAGTCTTTTATGTTGGGGTATCCAATTTGCTATCACTTTAATGGCTCTAAAATCTGGCATCCTCTCGATATGGCCTACCCACCGTAATCGTTGTGCCTTACAAAATTGGTAAATATATAGTTTCGTTGACTATCAGATGGTTCAATTCATAGTTCATGCGTGCGCGGTATATACTATCGTTTTATCCGACAGATCGGCAAGTTTACTCTCCTCCTTCTACGTAAGAGCCCAAGTTTCACACCCGTAGGTGACGACAGGTCGTATTATCGTCTTGTAGATGACTAGCTCGCTCAAGAGATAAGTTTTCAAGTCAACAAAATTCAGGGAACCAAATGCGATTCGCTGGCATTCTTTGAACGTTTAAGCTTAAATAGTACTAAGTTATTAAATGGATAATCATATTGAAATAGCGTTGTTTTCATATAATTATTTATAATGATAAGTTGAAAATTGCTATAATGATCAACAATAATTTATAAATGTCAATCTATCGATTACCTATTTTAATAAAAAATAATATCTGAGTCATTTATCTCAGTTACGGTTTTAACTTTGACATAAATATTTTTTCTAAGACTATCAATGTTTTTTACTAGAAAATATGGCCATAATAGTCCAATAGAATAATCAAACCCACGACTTACGATCACAAGCGCATTCTTTACCGGTTGCACTAATGCTATTTTGATACACAAAATTTAACGCGAACATAAGGCTTCAAAAATCGTTAGCATAACTGTACATAAAGTATAAATAATTATAAATAAACAATAATAAACTAAATCTAACCTAATTGGCTCAGGACAACCTAATTGGTTCAATGGTGAAGCAACCACTTTCGGAGTGTATGATCGCAGGTTCGATCTTCTTAACGGCAATTATATTGACCTAAAGGTGCAGCAACACCAATCCACCTTTGAAAATAATAGTGAGATTATTTATTTATTTATTATCTAATTTTTTTGCATTATTGCACGGCATACACAAACTTAAATTAGGTTTTTCCGTATACCGTCATGAAGAGGTGTGAATATATGTGTAGTGGGTGCGTGTGCTCAAATTGTATGTGTGTGTGTATTGTGGCTAGTGTGTTTTATGTCAATTGCTGCCCATCGCCCGCCGCTGCATGCGATATATATCTACCGTAGATAATGTTCATTTCTCCATAAAGGGGAAGGCCCCTACCCCGTAGTGGGACATATATGGTCATACAAAAATTATATATGACGTAAAGAAGCGAAAACCCTGTAAATGCGACAGTTGTCAAAACAAAAGCTTTTATTGCTTATTCGGATCAGAAAAAATACTGCGTCGAATAGTCTAGTTTCACAGCTCTACGACCAATAGGAAATATTGTAAAGCGTTGAAACTGACTGTTTTTGAGTCATCAGATACAATTTTATTAGAAATATTAATAATTATATACAATATAATCTCTATAAGTGGTAGAGCCACGCTGCAGACGAATAATTTGTCAAGAATGGCATAATATTTGTCTGTAGCATGAATGGGCCTCGCCCGGGGAAATACAACACTATAGGAGCGTGCAGAAAACCGGCGTCTGAGTGGTAGCTTAGCTACCGCGCTTCGTACTGTGAGCGGCTGAGTTCCAGAGGCCCTACACCTTCCCCCCTCCCTTGCCACTCTTATAACGACACTTTTCTTAAAGGTCGGCAACGCTTCCGCACTGCCTATGGCGCTGCGGTAGTCTATGGGCGGCGTTGATTACTTTTCATCAAGTGACACGCTTGGTCGTTTGCCTTCTTATTCCAATAAAAAAAAAAGTTCTTTTTTGGCTCTGGTGGTAAGTTTTCATTTTGCGGTTTACTATGTTTTCGCTTTTTTGCGTCCATTATGTATCAAAGTGAAGCGCTTACTACAATGTTATATTAAATATTCAAGACGAATTGTCAAGTAAGGTGAAGTATTTAGATAGCAACTTCGGCAAAGTTGTAAGGGCGCTTGACGACGAGAGGCCGAGATTTCTACTCGAGCACCAACTCGCCCGGAGCCACCTGAACGTGTCCCGGTACACACTCAACCTCAGTGAAGGCCATTGTTTAAATGTTCAAGGCTGTGTCATAACGCTGACACAACTCAAATAAATATGTACATGTAAGTACGTACGCAGCGTGGCTCTACCACTATTGGTATAATGATGAATGGAGGATTTTGTTTTTAGTATTGGCAGAGGGCCTCTTTTTTCTATATGAATGATAATCAATGCATAAAATGAAATTAGGACGATTTATCCAAATTAGCTGATTTTTAGCTAAAGCTTAAGAGGCTCTGTTCATGTATTTGAAGTGACTAAGTTACCGAAAGTTTTCCTGTTGCTTACAATTCCCTAGCCTTGAAAATCTCTACAAAGCTGACTTAATTTTGAGCTTATAGGAAATAAATATGTTTCTAAGTAAGCAGTTACTATATGAGTACTCAAAACTATTCGAAGATTTCCTCTATTTAAGCTGAGCAAATGTCGCGTATTTGTGTTGTTATTTCTGTAACTCTCCGGCGAGATAATCAAAACCATAATCAAAGCCTGAAGTAAAATATCATAATTGTTTTATTCTATATAATTAAATATATCATCATGAGAGACTCGAAGTTTACGTACTACGCAATAAGTAATTGTTTCACATCTTGAAAACCCTTATACCAATCCAAACTTAAATGGTCGAACCCGTCATTGCTCTATTTTTAATATGATACAATTAATAAGATAAAATAATAACAAATATTTTTATTGCATCATATTTTATCTCACAGTAGATCTTACAATGAGGATTTTGCTTTATATTTACTAGAAATAAAATAAAATGTGCAAAGAAAAATTATAATAAAACTCTCATTTTAAATTGCTGTATTAAAAAAATGTTTTTAAAACTAAACTTTACACTCACACAACTTTTAAAGCAGCTGAAAAAAAATAATATTGCGAATGTAGCACGGGGCAAAATGTACGTAATTAGTATTGCGTCGTACTGACGTCAAACAGAAATGTTATTAAAACGGGTTGTGATAAATTATTTCGAAACAAAAAGCACCTTTCATGAGTAATGTCCAAGTAAAATCTACTAAAAGCAATTTATAAGTGTAACATCATCTTTATTTTTACATTATAAAATAATATAATATAAAATAAATTTACTTCTTCTAGTAATTTGTGTATATTTTCTCTTCAGTGTAAAATATTAGTTTGTTAAAAATGACAGCGACGTGGTTCGCCACCTGGTTCGTGTTCCTGATTCCCACGAGGGCAAGATGCGACTAACGGAGAGTCGTTTCGCTATGATGAATGTGAGAGGAAGGATGGATGAAAAGATGGATGAATGTGGAGGAAGCAGAACACCCTGTGCCCTGTGCCCTGGATCATGGCGGATGGAGATCTTTTGTCTCTGCCAAACCGTGAGATAGTCTAGAAAAATAAATTGATATTATTTATAAAAACACTTAAATTTATATTATATAATATATTGTTTAAATTAATATTATATAATATATTGTTACGATTACAAAAATCAAAATCATCTCCAAAATCGTCCAACCGTTTTTAATGAAATTTTGGGAGTGTATATTTAATCTTTCAGATTAAAAGATACAATTACTTTTGGACTCGATAGGTGTCCCTATTGTTAAGATTATTATTTTTATATATGTAAAATGTAGTCTACATAGAAGTCGGTCTGTAGCAAAACAACGGGACCACTAGTATTTTTAATAACAAACGCTTCGATTAAACGTATTAAACGAAGCTTGTAGTAAAATGAATTCACATCAATATAGCTGTAACTCCACTGCGAGATATTGGCCTCTCTCAAAATCAAGATATTGCTGTAAATCGAATGTTTAGCGATCGGTTTGGGGATCGCAGATTGGCTTTAATTACGCAGGAAGAGGCTACTGCCTATTTACTGATATTTCCACTCGTTATTAGTTCGATCTTAATCCTTCAGAAGAATCGTTTGGTTCTCTTCTATGCTAGTTACTAAGCAGCAGATTAAATAAATTGATATCCTTTTAACCAAGGATTTCTCTTTAAATTTCATCTAACGGCTGGGTTATTAACACATTTGTGTTAATATTTGAATATCTATATAATGTTGTTATTTCTCAAAAAATGTCACATACATCGTGACTGGTGGTTTAGAATAATTTAACGGAAACTTATATAAATAAATACCATATTTGTATTTGATGTATCAATTAGAATAAATTTCGCTTCTACTATACCGCAAACGAATTTCTAGTGACTGGTGGTAGTATAATATAGCATAAATAGTTATTTTCATCAATGAAAATTACAGAAATATAAAAAACCAACAATTTTATAAGAATGTTGAAAATTAAACATAAAGTGAAAATTATTAAAATGACATTAAACTGTACAAAAGTCATTGAATGACGATTTAATCAAATGGCATTTTTTCATTAGGCGTGTCACCTGATGGGAAGCAATCAACGCCGCCCATAAAAACATCCGTAGCGCCATAGGCAGTGCGGAAGCGTTGCCGATCTTTAAGGAAAGTGTCATTATGGGAGTGGAAATGGGAGACGGTAAAGGGAGGAGGGTGGGTATTGGGCCTCCGAAACCCGACCGCTCACCGTACGAAGCGCGGTAACTAAGCTACCACTCAGACGCCGGTTTTCTGTGGGAGTGTGGTACTTCCCCGGGCGAGCCGGTTCATTAATGCTACAGACAAATATTATGACATTCTTGACGAAGTATCCGTCTGCAGCATGGCTCTACCACTATAAATAGGATAGGATAGAATCGTCATTCAGTGTTGATGACAATCTATTTTGTCGACAATAATGTTGCAGATACTGGTGAAAAGAGGACCAAGAACCATATACATAATAACGCTTAAAAGCCGTGTATTCGGAAAATATCAATATTTTATCCTTTGAAGTCATTCTTTCCATTTCGTTTTAGGAAACAGGGTTAACTTTAACACTGAGCTATTAGGCCACTTTTCTTTTGCAGTATTTCTATATTACACGATTTAAATAAGTGTCTTTTTAAGTGATGTAAGAATAAAAGTAAAGCAGAGACCTAAATCAAGCTAAGGAATTTGCAATCCGTATATATTCTTAACACGATTTTTTTGTTAAGTTTATTATGTATAATATGTATGTATTCATGAGATTCAGAATACATACATATCATCAGAGTAAAATTTCACGTCCCTAAAATTTATAAAATAGATATAAATATACAATATGTGTTAATGCGAGATTAAGTGCATTGTACCCAGTTTATCACTAGCTTCTAACTATGACGCAAAAAGACCGGCTCGATCAGGTTAGTGTCGTGTCCTCACAATTATTATGTATGTTATGTATGATACATGTGATGTTGCAGATTATCTGGCTATTTAGAATAGAACAGGAAAGCGGACGAACAAGCGAATCATGGACAGGTCAATCATATTGTTCCACTTAAGTGACGTTGAAACTTTTTTCTTTATTGAGAAAAAACAGTTTGTTCCAGTATACATGCCAGCCTTATATGACATAGGGATGTCATCTTGCCCATGATGTAAGGTTGATACTTAACTACTGTTGTCGTTGATCTTTTTTTATAAAGATTTTATATAGATATGTAGATTTATGACAGGTGTGACTTACTTGATTAAACCTAAATTCTATTGTTTCCTAACTAGACTCTAGATTTGGGGCTTCATAAACATGCTTTTTTTTACAAATTATTATTATTCTTATTAGATATATTAAAATTGTATTTTTCTTCGTCTTAATTACGAACGACCCGTCAATCGGGATCGACCAATTGCTCGCCTCTGAGATGACGTTAAGATTCGTGTGGGCACGTGTCTAAAATAAATCATGGAAAACCAATTATCAGTAAATCTGGTATACTACATAAAATAAACAACAAACCTAAGTAGACCACCATTAGAGTATAGTGTATATGGAAAATGTAATCCCAAAAAAATTGAAGATTAAAACTAAAATAAAGTACACACTATATTTATAAGCAAATGGTTACATAAACATTATGATCATATGAGTAATACACAATCGTTTTAAGAGGAAGTTATGGTACCTACTAACGATTTTATAATGTGTGGTTAAAGGAATGAAATTACTGCATTGTCTCGTTATGTTTTTGCAATATTTATCGAGGTCGTATAAACATTAAAATATCAAGTTTTTTTACACAATAAGTAGATAGTTTGTTGATGGGCAGTCTAGTTATTAGAGTACCTGGCCACTGAGCTAAGACTTTTGGATATAAAATATGTTTTTTTAAAGCAGACTAACAATGTTTTGACTTCCAACTTATTTAATAATGCTTGAGCTAAGAAAATGTAGTTACCGTCAATTGTCCAATGGCAAAATCGAATCCAAATCGTAACCGTAACCCTAACCAATCGAGCAAAATTAGTTTTTAGGTTCCTGTATAATGCTTGTATAAAACTATTATTTTAAAAACTATGATTTATTCTTATAGTGCAATAGGTAGGTAGATATAAGACCAGGGATTCCCAAGCAATTTTGGGCAAGAGAACCCTTTTCTAAAACGACTGATACCTCAGAACCTCATACCTTAATTACTTTCAATAAATCCTATCTTGTTGTTTTCCTATTGATACAAAATACTTACCAATTTAAAAACTTTGCGGTTGGTGGTGAGTTTCAACCTCAGGGGATCGATATCGACGCCTTTGGGAATATCTCGATTAGACGAAGATAATTAAATCATTCACCGAGTCTTCAACAGATTCGACTGTTGCGACAGACATTCGTATGTGCCGTGAAGTTCATTTTATGATTCCAATTTTATCTATTTTCTATCTATTGGTTTGCCTATTTGAAATTCGCTCCATGCAAATACCAACATTATTAAGTATAAAAATTTTATAGGTTTTACGTGATTGAATGCCTTGATAATTTATATTCTGGATAACTCATGTTATCCAAAATATAACTGTTACTCTAGTTATACAGGATTATTTAATTATGATTATATGCATATATTTTTATAGATATCGAATGCGTAATATTTTATAATTACATGAAACTACGCCAAACAGTAATTTCTGTCAAGTGGATGGCAAAAACTATATGAACGTGAATGCTTGAACTAGATGGCGCATCCTAGGAGAGGCCTGTTTATAGGAGTAGACCTTCTTAGGCTGTCGATGATGATGAAGATATCAAATTTAGATGATTACACGCGAGCAATGAGTTTTACTCCATTTATTACTTATTAAGTTTTTCTAGTAGATAGATTAAGCTAGGTTTTTTATTTAATGCGCCAATATAAAGCTTAAGTTTGTAACAAAATTTTGATTTCCTTAATTCGATAAAGCTGTTAAAATTAGATATAGCTATTAAAGTTAATAGACTACCAGCATTAACATCTTCGAATTAAATCTCTTCAGAGCTTGCATCGTAACTAAAATGTTTCTTTTTAAAATTAAATGCATACATATTTTTAAATCGTTTTTCAATGAAGGTATGTGGTAGAGTTATGACTCATAAGTATGCGTAGAAATATTATTTCTAAACGAATCTCGGTCACGCTTGCACTGTTTAAATACATTTGGTTGGAACTTTTGTTTACATTCGAATACATCAACATAAGTTTCAGCTTCGTACTCGAAAAGTGAACTAAAAACAGCAGCGCCTTTGTACGACTCCATAACTTTGTACAAGACTACGCCGGTTTTTTCACAATTTGTAGAAGCCAACTTAAACCGCTTTGATATACACTAGGTTAAAAATAATCTTTCTTTTATAAAAAAAAGTATATTAAATAAAATTTGTATAAAACGGTTTTCGAATGAAATGCGAAACGTTTTATAATCTGTTGCGGCTGACTTGTCATTGTTTTTATAGGTTTGACTTTGATATAATTCAAATATGAATTACCACTAAGTAAGATGAAATTACCATCAGTTTTGTACGAAAAAAATACCATTTTGGAACAAATCGATATCTATGTAGTTGTGTAAGTATCGAAAGCAAAAACAACTTCTCCCAATCTTCGTTCAACGATACGGTACCAAACTAAATACCCACAGCGTAAATGCGTGTATTTAATTAAAACTTTCGCTAGTTTTGTCCATAAAACAGAGAAGTGGATGAGACGGATAATATTTCTTTGTTTCTCGCAGGTACATAATGTAATTACTCTCTACATGAAGCAGATTTTACTTTTTCACTTAGATAATTCCTTTACTTGCGTAGATAATTAATACAATGTTTGTTTGCCTATTAAACTATTTTTTGTTTTCATTACCAATGTTTTTGCAACGGGAAAGGTAGTAAATGAATCTTGATCTTTTCGACTTATTTTTATATATTTTTTTTTTGAGTATCATCATTGTAGAGAATCTACTTCCTTTCACTTGAGACAAAAACCAATTCCCTGATCCAAATTCTAATTGGAAGATGTTAACTACATTTAATTCTCTAAAAACTGTTTTTTTCTCTAAAAATTGTTACCATATTATTGTACACATTATTGTGTACTGCGAAAATTCTTCGGACCGGTTAGGGAAAGTGATGGAGTATACCGCATCCGTATGAACCACGAACTGAATGAACGGCTTGATAGGCAATTAAACCATTGTTTGATTTTGCATGGCGCAAAAATGATGGGCAGGACATGTCGAGAGAATGGCTGATTTAAGACGTTCTAAGTTATTAATAACTGGACAACCCAGCAGAAAAGACCACGCGGTAGACCCAGGAAGCATTAGAAGGACTGCACCCTGGAAGAACTCGCTATCCTAAGGAAAAAAACAAATTGGGAGCGCGTTGCCCTAAATAGAGATGGCTGGAGAGAAATTGTGGAGGAGGCCAAGACCCACACCGGATTGTAGCGCCAAAGGAAGTAAGAAGTACATATTATTGTGTGGTAAATATAAATTAGGACTAGATATTAAAAAAATATCCAGTGTGATTATATAGTGTATAAATTGATTATTGTAAATTTTACAATTAAACTTTAGATAACAATTCATGAGTAATTTTTATTAATGTTTTATAATTAATATAAGTTAAAACAAAAATTTAAAAATAATTAATTTAATTGCTTACAATTACTTTACATTTATCAAACTATGATTAAAAGAATGATAGTTGTAGGAATAAAAAAGAAAACGAAGTAATATTAACAAGTATTTTTCTGCTTTTAGGTATAGCCGAATAACAATACAACACGAAGAAGCGAGGCGTGGTGAGGATCGAAGAAAGTCAATATAAGGTTCATGCAATATTAAATATCAAGGCTATGCGAAAAATGTGTGTTATTCTTGTACGTATTTCGAATTTTATATTGACTACATGTACATCTTTTAAATATGATATGTAGGGAATTAAAACCTACTTAGTTTAATATAAATAGAAAAGTTTATTTTAATTTCACTATCATAGCGGAAATACATTATTTACGATTATTGTTCTCGGCTTAATTTATTTATTATTTGTCAAGCTAACCTAAAATTTAACTAAATAGTATTAAATGAGGGACTTTTCCCGCTAAGTTACGTCAGTGACGCCGAGTTTTTATTTCAATTTTATAATCTCATTTCATTCTGATGGTGTATTACTAAATATTAAATAAATGCTTGTATCGTGTCTTTTTAATTTAACTGCAAAAGTCCATGGAAGTTTTGTTAGAACGACCACCATTTTATTAAGACGTGCTGTATCAAGCTGACTTCAATTGACACTGGTATAATATTATAGTTAAGATGCCGATGAAGCTATTGCTTGAAATATTTGAGACATACAAGTTTAACTGAATATTATTTTTAAAAACTCACGCTTTTTTCTATATTATTAAAGAAAGTTGCTCTTATAGGACACCTTTTTAGGCATTCTTTTATATCTAGGGTGCTTTCTCGATGCTCATGCTTCTGAAACTCATAAAGGTGGGAAAAGTTGCCGGAAAAAGGATAGTTGGTCGAACAAAAAAGTCGTGACTGAGGAACATCCGAGAGTGGACTTTCACTGTAGATGTTTATGGACGGCGTTGATTGCTTTCTATCAAGTGAAATGCCTCCTCAAAGATTTGTTTTGTGTCAACTTTGATTTGAAGCACGTGTGAACAGGACAGTCAAATGGACCGTATTTTGTATCGTCAAAATAATGTTACTCGCCAAATGGAGTGTACATGTCCAACCCTAAGAATTCAAATGCGTTTATATGAACGTGATGTTTTATAGTGACCTTATCGATTATTATTTCTCCATTGTTACTTCATTTTTCTTTGAAATGTCGTAACTGAACCAGTTGTTACGGCAATAAATTAAAGTTATTAAAATAGATTTTAAATGTCATATCTAAGATCAAAGTTAGTGTGGGACGCCTCACGGCTAGACGGAGCGAGGATTTTTGCAGGATAACTGGTGGAACCTAATTGTGTGTAGTAAAATATCGTGTTTGTCAACCAACTGGCTCAATAGCAGAGCCCGCCGCCCGCGGAGTCAATGGTCGCGGGTTCGATCCCCGCATCCGAATAAATATATGTATGGATTACAAATATTTATTCCGAGTCTGGTAACCCCGCCAATCCGCATTGGACAAGCGTGGTGGGTTAACGCCCGTTCCTCCCGAAAAGGAGAGGCCCGTGCTCAGCAGTGGGACATATATGGGCTGTTAAAAAATATCATGCTAGGTTCATGCCCTAAATAACTGGTTTTAAGTGCAATAGACGATTGTCGAAGGCTGATAATGACGATGATCAAATTTAGAAAATACACGGCATTAATATATCAGTGAAAAGCATCAACGCCAACGTTCTGTTTTTACCAGTAATGTTATCGACTAAGTATACAAGTTCATATGTACATGTGTGTATCCAATACGGTAGCTGGAACGAATCCATAATAGCGAGAGGAATCTAAAGAACGATGTTTATAATCACTGAAATATTTTTTAGAATGAAACGTGTAAAATAACTTTATGCGTTTGTTTATTGTACAGATATGGTATATAGAATAGAAAAATTATATTTATGACACCTATTTTTTACAATAACTAAAATTAAATCCTTAATAATATTACATATACAAATAAATACTTATAATCTAACTAGTGTCATAAAATGGTTCTTGCTCAGCATTAAGCCAGGCGTACTATTGGAGCACCCGGCGCTGGTTTTCAGGCGCACATAATGCCGGGAGACATTTTTTCCCCGTAAATCTTCGATAATATTTTTTTTATGATATGGAATGTTCATTATTATTTTCATACTCCTTGATTGATTATTTACGTAGGATGATTCTTAAGAAAATTATGCGAATCATTATACCAATAATATGAAATAGTGATGAGGTTATAGTGTAAGACTGGATATGTTTTTAAGCATCGATAGCGTAATCGTTGAAGATTGCGTTTACGGTCTAAGTTTTTGGGTCCCATTTCAACGTTGGACTGTTTGAATATTAAAAAAATGTAAAAGTCATACGTCATATTTTCCTAGTAAAAGCACTATAAGTTTAGGTAAAATAAACAAGAATTCTATTCCTTAATAATAAAACACTGCTAGACTTCTTTAAAAACAAATATAGCAGAACAAGAAAATGAATATACGGGTCACCTTACATCAACGACAGAGGCGTAAAAAATGTGTTGTCAGCCTTTTATGAAAATATAAATTTGTCTCTTGAATCTCTCAATATTGTAATATTTCGGGAAAGCCGTAGGCGGTCTATCGTTCTAAAATGTGCAGGCAGGAAATTGTTACTAAAAGGCAGGATGGTTGATCGCCAACCATCAAGATGATGAGGTTGGTACTTATTTTAAGGACGGATAGACAGATGGTGGGACGATAAATAATATAAATACAGCAATCTCTATAATAATTTCTATGTAGCACGCAAAGAGATGACACGGCTCTTTGTATCGATGGTAAATTCAGCCTATGGGAAATACTGCGCTAATAATTCGGGCCGCTGTGATTGTATGATTATTGCATTTCGAGACGATTATTGTGCAAGTAGAGAAGTGACTTGTTGATCATTTTATAGTTAACATGCAAGAACAGAAGTGGGTTGTTGATCATCATATCGATTGTTAATAATGTAAATGTCACGCAGCTGGATGTAAATGAGGAAAAACACGTACTTATTAATAGCTCAATAATATATAATAGTTACAGATAAAAATAGCATTAAACATTAGAAAAGAGTTTGTTTTATTATTTTATAAAGTCTTTTTATTATTACGTTACGTACGTATACGTTTTATTATTTGATAAACAAAAAGATCAAGCGGACATTTCATGTACTATTGTTAGTTATTTCTATGGGTTATATTCTATGGTTATGGAGATATGCTCCCTTCCTATGGTCTTCTGCAAGACCAGTCTAAGTACCTATGATATTCTGGCACTGTATATATATATATATATATATATATATATATATATATATATATATATATATATATATATACATACATACATATTTATTTTTTTATTCCTTATAAAGAAATATCCATATTAGCTATTCATGCAGGAAGCGGGATGAGCGGTGTGTGAGAGATATAGACTGGGGTTATACTCGAATTTGAGGGAACGAATATGTCTGTTTCAAACCTATTCTTTGAAAACTTACTAAAAGGTAATATAGTTAATTTATTTTGATGTGTAACTATAATCTGTCTATATAAGAAAGTTCAGTTTAAATACAGTTATATTATATATACTTATATGTATTATTATACATATGAGTACAAATGTTTGTATTTTTTTTAATAATAAATAAATAAAAAATAAAGCATCAGTGTCGGATTAAGCCCATCGGAGGCCCATAGCCTAAGACGTTGATTTAATTTCACATTAAGTTTTGAGTTAAGCCCTTGTACATCTTCTTTCCTTTTAATTCTTGTATTTCCTGTTTTGTGTACAATAAATTATTAAATAAAAATAAAAATAAATTAGTTGAACAACCTTTTTAAATCAACCTTTTATTATCTATAAAATAAATTAGTAACTTATTTTATTACTGCCTATAATCGTAACTTTTAGCAAAGGACCGAGGATAAAAAATTACGAAGTGCAATGTATATGTGAAACTGGAACTAAATGAGAACTGAATATACACCAGAAGGCTTAGCTTAGAAGTAATTATTATTTAAAATGTGTATGTATGTATATCTGTGTATGTGTATATATGTGTGTACGTATGTGTGTGTATGTTTATGTAAGTATATATACGTATTGTATGTATTTAAATTTATAAAATTAGTTTTTCTTTTGTACAAGCTGCACCTCCTCCAAACCAATTTTCTCAGTTTCGCCCGCAGGTTGACAGGTAGAGAATGCCCAATGGCATTAAGTTCGCCTGTGTACATTTTGTGCAAAAAGTTTAAATAAATATTTGGACCCTCAGGACCAGAGGCCTTGGGCGCGTTGCTCCTTCCGCCCTCTATGAGTCAGTACTTATATATGTATATACTGTAAAGCATGTTCCCTTTTCAACTTGTGTGTTTATAAAATCAGTTTGTACTAGCTGCCGATTCCAGAAATTATTTCAATTTACCTCTAGATACACCGGTAATTGGAAATATAGTCAAGATGTTTGACTTTGGCAGCGATTTGATCTCCCGTTCGTTTTAACCGGTTATATCTTAATCAAATAGATACATTTTCAGGGTTAGAAGCTAGGGCTGTCTACGTTTTGAGGGTCCACGACTTCTTCAAAGACCTTATTTTTTTGCGCAAACCTTATTTTATTTCTTGGATACTGCCGAAGGTAGTCACGGAGAGTTAAGCTCAAAATATTCCGGTCCCACGTTATATCCGTCCTGCTTTATGGGTGTGAGACTTGGAAGGTGATTAAGAAAATCACGCCCGATTCACTCCACAGCATTTTCGCCATTCCCTGGCCCGAGAAAATAACTAACGAAGACCTGTTGAGACGCTGCAATGAAATCCCCATCAGTTTGAAAACCAAGCGTCGCAAGTGGAGCTGGATCGGCCACATTCTCCGCCAAGAGCCCAATCATATCTTTAAGCAAGCCTTAGATTGGAGCCTTCAAGTCAAAAGGGAGAGTGGCCGCCCCAAGCAAACATGGCAATGTACGGTGATAGCAGAAGCGGGTAGCATCGGAATTGACTTGGAACGAAATAAAGCGCGTAGCTCAACATAGAACGCGATGGTAGAGAACTGTGGACGCTATATGCTCCATATGAGGGACATAGGAAGTCAAAGTAAGTCACTTAAAGTCTTGTTAGTTTTTTGCTTAGGTCATAGGCATAGGTTGTGTTGTTAAGATCTTGCTTCAAAATTAAAGCCTCTAACATCAAAATGGTACGAGTGACTCTGGTATCTGGTACTTTTCATAGAAAACGCGCCGACATAGTGAAACGCAACTGTTGTGTATGTGGGTAGGTTTAAGATCTTATATTGTTTAATCGGCGGTAATACCCTCACAATAAATGAATATGTAATTAGTCAGCGTTTGGATTGCCCACGTATTAGAATACCTTGTTATTCTGTGAGGGTGTAATACTTCCCCAATCGAGTCTAGCTAGCCCTTTCATGATACCTACTATTAATACTATTACAATTTGTCTATTTTAAACAAGGCTTAGTCACACTACGTACATATGTATTAATGCCACGAATGAACATAAAAATATGCTTTATCATATTTTATGTGTGTAAGGGGACATCCACAAATTACGTCACATAATTTTAAGATTTTGGAGCCTCCTCTCTCGTCTCTAAACATATGAAGCTTAGGGTTTTAACACTAAATTTATGCACGTGATACCACAGAGGTGAAGACTCGTTTCTCTCGATATGCCACTTTGTTGACCTTAAGTATGACGTAATTTATGCATGGCCTCTAAAGAATAATGCAGCGTTGATTGCTTTCCATCAGGTGACACGCCTGCTCGTTTGCCTACCTATCTCATAAAAAAAAACAATGGCTATAAAAATATACCATTGGTTACAGGTGGACTTGAACTAGAGAAAGTGCCTTCTATGTTTGTGCAAAACATAAACCTCTTTAATATAGTGTATTAAAAAGGCTTATGTTTTGTTACCTATCACCAAATGGTGAATTCCGTTGTTAATTTTGCATCTAGAGATTGGAACGCTTGAGAGAGTTACAAATAACGCTCAATTATCTCATATCAACCAGCGGTTTTGTAGCTAGCAGCCCTATTCATTGAGCTAGGAAGGCTGGCCTGTATGTATTGTTCGGTCATTACGTAGCGCGTCGACAGCTACTATTGTTCCTACAGTGCCCGCAATGGCTTTCATGAACATTGTTACATTAATGGACCGTTGGTATGTTATTTTTTTTTATAGGGTAGGAAAGCAAACGAGCTAGCGTGTCGTCTGATGGAAACACAATGAACACAGCATATACATAGATAGATATTTATATTTGTACTGTGTTGATGCAGATGCATCATCATCATCAAGGCATTACAGCCGCGGGTGGGCCTTGCCTGGTTCAGTAAATTTTTCCAGTCGGATCTTCGTTTACCTTTTTCTCCCAGCCCCTCACAGCAATTGCCTTTAAGTCATCCTCAACTCCGTTTAGCCACCTGAGCTTAGGCCTTCCGTGGCTTCTACGACCATCTGGTTTGCCGTCGAGTAGGCGTTTGGGTACTCTAGCCTCGTCCATCCGTACCACGCGCCCAGCCCAACGAAGGCGTCCAATCTAAATTGTTTTGATGACGTTTGGCTTATTGTACAGCTCATATAGCTCGTGGTTGTAAAGTGTACGCCATCGCTCATTTTCCAATACAGGACCAAAAATACAGGACGAAGAACGTACCGTATGGACCGCCACTCATATCGATCGTAAGGATGAAACTTTAAACTTTCATTCATATATTTTTTTTAACAGCTCATATATGTCCCGCTACTGAGCACGGGCCTCTCCATTTCTGGAGGAACGGACGTGAACTCACCACGCTTGTCCAATGCGGATAGGCGGGGTTACCAGACTCGGAATAAATATTTGTAGTCCATACATATATTTATTCTGATGAGGGGATCGAAGCCGCGACCATTGACTCCGCGGGCGGAGGGCCCCGCCACTGAGCCGACTGGTCGTCAAAAATGTATTTAATTATGCATACCTTCATATACAATTGGATTATATTGTTTTCATTATTGAACACGATCCAACAAAAAGCGAGTGAGATGTTGATTTGGTTTTTGGTTTCTAACTTTCAGTGGTCACCTAATGAGGTTTGGAAGGCAAATACTACTGAGGAATCGGTCTTCTGCGTAAGCGTGGCACTTCCGTGAATAACCGGTCCATGCATTCATTTACTGGCCGTATATGTTATCACTGCAAACTAGGCGCCTTTCCCTTTTTTGGAGGAAAGAAGTTTACCACGCCTGTCAAAAGGTAGGATACCCAGATTCGGAGTTAATATTAGTAAGCCGTACATTTTTATCTCGATGATTCGCAGGAATCGAATTCAAAACTAATGGACTAACTAATTCTGGCAGCGGTAGTTCCCCCTCTGAGTCATATTGAGAATTGAACTTTGTAGCAAAAAATGGCATACTTCAACAAGTAAGCCAGATCGACAAGACAGATCAGTATCATATCGACGATCGGTATTTGTGTCTGATGGCAACGTCTAGCCGACCGGAAGCTGTCACCTCGTTTCACGCCGTCTATAAACGATAAACAAGCCGACGAACCAGAACTCAGAAATTATATTTATATTATAACGCAAGGCGTAGTTGTCACGCTTCGGGCGATTCGTGAATGCACAAAGAAATATTTCATTACAAACGGTAATTTATACATTTCAAATCGGAAGGTCGTCCATTATCGCTGGTATCAAACGATCGGATCGCAACACAACACAGGTAACGAAACGAAAAAGAAAAACTGAAATAAATACTTACGGTTATTTAGCCTTTTGTGTTTTTATTCACAAGAGACGTAGGATTCATAGTAATTTATCTCTTTTAAAAAAATAACGAAACGTGTCCTTTGTAATCGCAGCCTCTAACTTTCCTTGCGCATTAGAATGCTCCACTTTTACATCTGGCCCGTTCTTCTATACCTTGGACGCTTAAAGAAGACCTCAGAAAACGTATACAAGCGTTCGAAATGTGGGGAAATATAGACGGGTTCAAAGGGTGGCCAATGACGAGGTTCTCCGACAAGTCAAGCAAAAACGTGAACTTTTATTGTTGTTGTTATCATTAGACATGACAAGTACAAGTTGCTGCAACTGACCATGATGGGATAAATCGCAGGCAAAAGACAAGTTGGTCGAAAAAGAAAGTCTTGGCTACGTAATATCAAGGAGTGAACCGGGATAGCCAGTGCTCCAGAACTGCTGCACTTCGCGAAGGAGGAGGAAAGCTGTGCAACCTTCGCTAGTCGGAGAGGTACTCTTAGAAGAAAAAAATATCGAAATAATATGAATGTATTTCAATTGAACATGCACATAAGCCGATTATATACAAAAGTACTTTATTACACAAGGGACGTACAGTGCATGTTGTATATAAAGCTTAATAAGGCGTAATTTTTATGGAGAAGCTGATACTTTTTTTTAAACCAGGGACATGATTAGACTTTTAGGGTTTTAGAATTAGAATTCCATTTCGAATATTAATATTACTAAGTTAATCTTTAAAAATCCCCAACGGTTACCGATGAAAACCTTAAATGCAGGTTAAGTGGTATTGTTGTTTTGGTTAACAGTTTTATAAATGTGTGAAAAAATAGCTTGAATTTTTGCAGATTAAGGTTTTTCCAATACTTAAAAATCTAAGGAGCTTTCGTTACGAAATTACCTTCTTCCTTGTTGTCAAAAGTCCTCTTGCGACCTCTTTTTTTCCTTATTATCTTTTTCCTTCTTATTATATACATATATTACAATTTTTCTATGTATTATATTAAACCTTTTTTATTTTCTGTTCCGAATGCGTTTGCAAGTCTGATTATACAAAAGTCATTACTACCCACCGAAGGGTAGTAATGACTTTTTTTCAAAGGAAGCTAATTGTTCTAATATTACTAGAATGATTGTCAACAATCGCAAATAAGCAAACAATGTATCAATAATCCCCAGTTTCAACTTCTTCACTTGACTGCATACAAAGTCGTGCGATCCAAATCGTCGATGACCAATCTCACCGATCGACTTAATTCTCTAGCGCTGCGGAGGGATATCTCATCTCTCAGCATTTACCCATTTTGCCATGGACGAGGAATCGTTTGGAATAATTTCTGCCGCCGAATTCCACAAGCGCACAACTCACGGTAAAAAAAAGTTTCATCCCCATCATTTGGATAAGTGCGCTGCTCTCGAAACATCTTTCAAGGACCATCACTTCGTGAAAACAGCTACCTTACGTGGTTTGTCCGAACCGATACGACAATGGTACCTTAAAAAAACAAGCCTACATATACCTAAAAGGTCGGCAACGTTTCCGTGACTCCTGTCAGTGTCGCAATTGTCTATGGGCGGCGTTGATTGCTTTGCATCAGGCGACACGCTTGCTCGTTCCCTCCTATGCCACAAACAAATGTTCGTGCTAGGAAAATATGGTTATAATATCAATAGTCCAATGGAAGAATGGAACTAATTGTCTCTTAGATCTGACCTCATATCGCAAGCGCAATCCTTACCAACTGACTTATGATTATTAAACATTCGGTAACCCACTTGCTGGTTTGCTATCGACTAATAGTATAAAATTTTAAGCATTTACGGATTTAGTGTAAGAATGAATTCGTTTAATTCATTTACAGAGCATGGTTTTTGCAAATAAGATGAAAATGAATAATTCAGTGGAAGACGGTAGGCGGATTTAACAGCGCAGATTCGGACGTACATTTTATAATCTACTTTTTAAGTGAGTAAGAATTTTCAATGTGCAGCTTATTACCATTTGCGGCCTAAATGGAGCTCGTAATCCGCCTTTGTGAATTTGTTTACTTTCTAGTGGCCGTGTATTTTAGTTGAAACTCCTATTTTTTAAATTTTTTATACATACATAAAAGTTTATAATTGCTTTAATGCAAATTAGCTTATAACACACACCCACACACACACCCACACACACACACATATATATATATATATATATATATATATATATATATATATATATATATATATATATATATATATATATATATATATATATATATATATATATATATATATATATATATTAACGCTCATTGAAAAACGCAGTAGCGAAACTACTACTAAGAAGTCTGTTTTCTTTGTGAGTGTGGTACTTAACCGAATGAGCGTGAAATTTTTTGTTACAGAGAAAATACCACAATATTTTACCCTTTTGAAATTTATTTAAGTGTATATTTGACACTTGTTTAATTTACTTAATGATATACATTTTGAATCAGTCACAACTTTTTTTTATATTTACTTATCTGAATATTTTTCTTGGGCTTTGTGTGAAGTACATCCACGATAGAATCCTCACGATGGAATTTAATTGCTAATGTTTTTATATTTTTTTTTGTATTTGTATTAAATCACAGATATACACATATTTTAAAGTCCAAATATCAATGTATATATTTAATACAACATATATAGCTATATACAGAAATAAATATGTTTGGGTTGTGCTAGTAATATTCTGGTACTGCATAAAACATTATTGGTACACATTTGAATATAAACAATTATAACCTTAATAAAAGTTTATCTATTTTTTATCCGCTTATCAAAACAGGAAAGATTCTTAATAAGCGCATTACAATTTCAAATAAAGCGTTGGTGCTAAGAGTTGCAATATCAGTTTTGTAAACACACCGCCTAATGCGACTAGCGTTTAGGCATACAGATGTGAATTTAGAAAGTATTACCTAACTAAACTAGATATAAGGTGGGTCTTTAGAATTTTTTTATATAAAATAATACTAGCAATGTTTATAATATTACTAGAATTCTTGATAACCATTCCAACTAAGCTTATAATGCTTGTGTTAGAATATGTTTCACTTCAGTAGTCCAGAAGAAGATATGCACTCACACTGTACGTTCTGTCGTAAGGCATTAGAAAGTGTATCGTAAGGCATTAGAAACTGAGCTGGTGCTTACCTGAAACTACTACATGGATGAATGACCCAGTGCCCCGCTGCCTTTTGCCGGATACGCTCTTTCATAAGAGCCTTCTTTGAGCCGAAGAGTTTCATTGCTAGTTTGTTGTCTGTAGGCTGGAAGAGAGCTTGAAGCTGGTTGCGCAGGAAGCCTTGCTTGGCGTCTGGTGCTGGCGGGGCAGGCTCCACAGGCGTGCCGTACAGGGAAACATCGTCCAAACCACCGAAGTGGACTTTTCCTGTGCCGCTGCCCTGCTTCAGCGACATATCGGCGTCGCCTGCGGACAAACGAACAATTAAATTGAACGACAGCTCAAGATAAGTGGACAGGGAAGAATTAATTTAAGGACAAAGTGGAGCAATGCGTCAGTATATGGAAATAACAAGATGACGTCTTCACTATTATGTTCCTTCGTGGGCGGTGCATTATGACCTTATGACATATGTTACGTACAAGTGATATGTACAGGTGTCCCAGTACTCAACATCAAGCCGAAACGGGGTGACAGGATTGATTGTAACCATCATAAGAAAAATCAGAAAAAAATCTATCTGAAGATCTTAAAATTAAGAACCTACAAGAGCTTGTGCGAATAAAAACATTTTAACTAAGTAAAATGGGTTAGCGAAATCGGGTTACTTGAGGTTTTTATTTTTTTACTCGTTTTTTTAGTATGAAACTAACAAGTATTGTACCATTTTACAATCCTGATTAAATGCGCCAACTTTTTATGGCACTTTCTAAGGCACTCTAGTACGTTTTTTTAAAGAAGGGCCATTCAAAGTCGACATATTTTGAAAATTTTAAATTCATAGTTTAACAAATAGTCTTAATTCTAGGTAACTTGTCATTATTTTTTACTGTGATTCTAGAAATGTTATTTAGGGTTAGGGTTCCAAAGTTTGAATGAACATAAATAAAAAAAATTAACCACAATAACCGAAAAATGGTTACAGTTTGACCAAATTTCTAGGTTTTTCTTAAATGTCCAGAATTTTCAAACTGCATGGAATAGATTTTTTTGTGATTTTTCTCATGATGGTTACAATCAATCCTGTTACCCCGTTTCGGCTTGACGTTAAGTTCTGGGACACCTGTATATAATGTCTTACAAGTCTGCCGCGTCTCTTCTTTTTATAAGTCTTACAACCCTTAGAGGTCTTAAAGGTTTTCGCAAAGATACGGTAAAAAATTTCATACACATATGTGTACATACAACTCAAGTGCAGGCTATGTAATCGAATTTTCAAGGCAATAATGGGCTTTAAGTCACATAAAAACCCACCATATTAACGACCCTGATTTGATGGTGCAGTCATTCGCTTACTCAATTCTACATGTAAGACATGAAAATGGTTTTACAAGTACCTTTACAAATATAAATTATAAAGTGTAAAATTTCTGAATATAAAATACTATTTAGAACATAGCATGACACATTGTACAAAATTATTTTACTAAACTATGAATTTAATAAAATACTGATGTGTTTTGTACGTACGTATGTACACGTGACATGTCAAATGTGTCATACATTTCGTCACGTGTTGCAAAGTTTATTATAGTGACGTTCTTCCTGTTTTTTTCAGCAAAAACGACGGATGATTTTAAGTAACAGTCGCGGGATATCTTTGTTGTGAAATGATAGTAGTACAAAGTTGTACATTTTATATTAATGTTTAGTTTGTAAATGTATGTATGCAATCGACCAAATGTTCACATACAAACTTCCACCATTAACATGGATGATAATTATGGTAAATGTGTCAGATGCAGATGTATTTTTATGCAACAGGTACTATTTCATCTTTTTTTTCATAATAATGACACTATTATTACATTTTTAACTTAGTAAATTATTATACATTACACTTATACAAATAACATTTCCAAATTAACTATGCTTTTTATTTTATATCACCAATTTAGCAACAATTCCCATGATATAATTCACTGTTATCTTTTTATAAAAGGAAGTAAAAACTTACTTCAAATAATATAATTTTTACCTTTTACTGTAAATTAACCTATTTAATTTAATCTTTAAATAGGTTAATTTACAGTAAAAGGTTTCTAATTTTAATTATTAGGTGCGCAACTAAGTTCTCGCTGTTAGTCATTAGATGGCTCCAGAAGTAAGTGACCATCACTTATGACGATTGATACTATTGACGATTTGACATATATAAAACGTTATGGACCAAACGTAGATATATGGTAAACAAATCGCTCTGACACGTTAGTGATTTAGTTAGTGTTTATTAAAGTTTATTAACTGAAAATAAGGATAGAAGTGTTACTTTTCTTATTTTATTTAAAAAAACGGCGGCTGAAGCGTATCACTAGGTAAAAAAAGTTTACGGAAATACTGCTTTAAGTGAAACAACGTGCCACGATTGATTCTGTCATTAGATTGAAGATGGTGATTTCCATGTTGATGACTGTCCGAAAAAGGAAGGCCAAAAACATTCGAAGACGCTGAATTGGAGAAATTGGATGATGATGATCCGTGACACACGCAAGAACAGCTTGATTCAGAGTTAGGAATTACCCGCCAAGTCATTTCGCATCGCGGTGATGAAAAACGAATTCATTACAACAATCCAAAGAAAAGAAAGTCATGGGTACTGCCCGATTATGCTTCTACGTTGTCGGCTCGGCCAAATATACACGCTACGAAGGTTATGCTGTGTATTTGGTGCGACCAGGTCGGTATTGGTTATTTTGAACTGTTGAAACTAAACGAAACCATCACTGGGGAACGGTATCGACTTTAATTGATGCGGCTTAGCCGAGCACTGCACGAAAAACGGCCATAATTCGAGTAAAGGCACCATAAAGTGATTCTATTGCATGACAACGCTCGGCGTCATGTCAAAAAAATCAAATCTGTTAAACCTACATGGAAACGCTCAAATGGGAAGTCCTACCTCACTCGACATATTCCACACATATTGCGTCTGCGATTATTACTTGTTTTGTTCCATACCACATGATCTGGCTGATCAGCAGTTCTGCTTATATGAAGAAATCAAAAAATTGCTTGATTTGTGGATAGCCTCAAAAGACGAACACTTTTATTGTAACGATATTCGAGCTCTGCCAGAAAGATGGACAAAAGTTGTAGTTAGGGATGGGCAGACAATACTTTAAATAAAATATATGTAAGCATTTTTGCACAATTAAGTTGCATTTATAAATAAAAAACAGCGTGATCTTAGTTGCGCACCTAATAATATTTAGTTTTTTAATTATAGAAATATAGGGTAGAGGTACAGGAGATGTCGGATTTGTTGGTAACCAAATTAAAAACATATAAAGGAAGTAAGGATACAAAGCAAAGGTAAAATAAAGCAGAGGTCCCCAACCTTTTTATTTTCTACCTTTTTACCGCAGGCCGCTGTGGTGGGGACGTTGATACTTTATATTTTATTGTTTGGAGTTACACACGTTCTTTCCAATTTACAACGTCACTGCCGATCAACTCGCGTTAATCTCTCGTCTATGGAAAGTCGCACAATCCCGAGAGATATATTCAAGAATAAAAAAAAATAGACAAATAATTTAATGAGTCTTGTGCGGCCCGGTACATTAAATGGTATCGGACCGGCCCAGTCCGTAACCCGGGGGTTGGGAACCCCTGCTATAAAGCATACTACCATAGATATGTATTGCCTTTGAATGCATTGCTACTTTAAATATGTGAAATTTCACCATAGAATTTATAGTATTTTAATACAAATTAAATACAACTAGAATGGTTTCTATAACGATATTATCTATCCTACTATGAATATAAAAAAATTATAATCACCAACTAATTGTATGATAGAAACAAAATACGCTATCGTTTTTTGTTTCCATAGTTATTTCCAAATATACTCTGATTAGATTCATTAACAATTAATTATTCGTTTACGATAACTCTCATACAAAAACTTGGTTCGGTTAAATTACTGGGAACTAGCATTTTTTTTCTTCTGTCTTATTTGCAATGAGTCTTGCATCTTTAATTATACGTTTCTTATAGTTAAGATCGACTCTAGCGAGAACAGCGACTAGACCCTATAATAAAGCTACACGTACATATCGATACTAGCAAAATAAAAAAAATGTAATTAGATAAATGTACAAAAAACATATCAACATATCAATCTAACTAAAGTTAATGGGTTTTTATTATTTATTTAGTATTTATTAAAATATACTAATATTAATACTAGTTTTTAATATTTTACAAAAGTCAATTTGATTTTAGTGTATGCAGTGCAGTGAAATACTATTATAATTATATACAATGCCTTATATACCACAAGCTTATGTATAATGTGTTTTTTGAATTGATTTTAAAATCACTAGAACTTTTATTAAACTTTCAACTATTTCACATGGATTGTGATTTTTTCGTATGATATATTTAAAAAAAAAAGAAAACTAGCAATAATTTGATATTGCTGGAATTTTTGTTAATAATTTCTAGTAAACTAATAAACTCTTGTGCTACAAAAAAAATGTTTCACAATTAGATCGAAATCCTAATTGTAATTGAGATATTGCTGCTTAATTTTTTTTAATGAGAATTTTAAATATAATATAAAAAATTAAATCTTAATATCTGTAATTAAAGTATTTTCAAAATAATGTTATTATATTTGGTTGGTGGGTCCTCCTTCATTTCTTTCCATTTCTCGCGGTTCAAAGCTTTTTGGGTCATCATCGTCTGGGCCGTCTGTCATGTAACGTTCTGTGGAATGTACCCTGCAGAACTTGAACCTCTAATCGTCCAACATGCGGAATTGTCTATATCCGGCCAGGTCCATTTCAGTGACTATATATCCAACGGCAGTGATTTGAATGCCGACCGAAATATATTATATTATCTAGAATATGGTCTTATAATATGACTTCTAAGATATTACTCCGTGATTCGTTGGCATATAGCCCAGGTGCTATGCTATATAAGTGTGGTTGGATATTTAGTTAAAAATCAAGCATCGTAGGTTAGCAAGGTGAGAATGCATATAAATTCAATTCTAAATAGTTCGCGTAATTAGCTACAAATAAAGGAGTAGTTTATAAAACAAACGGATTAAGAAATTTAAGATTCTATTACAACAGAAACCTAAAACGGGTACTTGCGGGAATTACCAAATTATAGTTTACGTACAATTGTAACTTAGACTGAATTGTATAATACAGTCCATTTTGAAATTAGAATTGAAACGCTTACCATTCTTATGTTACAATCATACTCCGTTTCAGTGCACGCTGAGGTTTTGAATTGATGTAGATCGAGAACGTTGGTTTACAATGGAGAATAGCCAACGGCGAAGCAATAAAGGTAAACTTCATTGTTCTTTCCAATGCATGCGCCTGAACAGTGGCATTTAGTACTTGCTTTTCCGGTGTAGGCCGTTTCTCAATAAGTATAAGCGCTTTATTACTTTTGTGTTGTGCCTGATAAAAATCAACTTTTCTCATAGTATTTTCATGCTAATTTTTAAATGCTAAAGACTAATAAAAACTTTAAACGTTCGATGAATTCGTTTAAACATCCTCAATTATGCTAAAAACACTTGTGTTCTTAGTTAAAAGGTGAATGTATGTTAAGATAGCAAGCAATATTCCTTTCATTGAAATTAAGATACAATCAAAATTTATTGATATTATAAACAATTTATTTATGACTTATTTTTATATATTTACATATTTGAAATGATATGATGACATAATGAATAAATGATACTTTTTAAATAATAAATAAAAATTAATTTAAATGTATGAAATAAAGGCTCAGCTTTTTAAGGTGCCACAAAATGTGTTAAAAATATGGCAACATCAATTTAGAGTTATTAGATATTCAACGAAATAACACTAATATATTCGTATACGACAATTCGAAACAACACTAATATATTGTAAGCAAGTTAAAAAACCGAAGAAGAAACAAAACTAACATACTTATTGTAGCTTTGAGAAAATTAAAGTGAATATACGTTTTATACCTTTTAAAATAAATATTGTATTTAGAAAATATTTTTAATTTTATTTTTTAGTAAAAGCAGCAATAACATTTTTAAGTATCTAAGGTCCGATGCTACCACTGGATTATTAATGTGAACCATGTTTTCTCAGCATAAGCATTATTAGCTTAATTGGAATGGTAAATAAGAATTCTAGTAATATCAAAACATCGCTAGCCTTCTTTTAAAATATGCAGTTAACAAAATAATATTCCCGAATACATTCGGGAATATTATCCGGTCTTTCGTCCTCGTTTATAGCGCCAGTACGAACAAGTGTCATAATGAGTAGCAAACACGAAGATCTCGGGTATGTCTATTACAGCTGATAAAACAGACGATTAAACAATGAGCCAATGGCACTTCATTGATTCAAGTGGCGTCAAATAATGAAACTACAGACCGCCAATCAACCCACTATGTGCACTGAGTCTAGTATCAGTGCAATTACACAAATTATCTACGTAAATACGAAATATTACTAACTTATACTAACTATTTAAATATTTGTAAACTGGTGGCAATTCGCTTTTAATTAAAGAAATGTTTAAGCACGTCGCGGCTACGAATTAAGTTGTTTCCGTCTTAAATTAAATTATATTGAAAGCATCAGATGTTTTTCGGAGAAAATTAATTCATTCAGTTGGATATTGGGAAACTTTAATTAAACGTTCGGCCGTTTTCGAAAATGGAGAGGCAAGAAGAAAAGGAAATTTCAATGAAAGCTCGATGTAGAGAATGAATGAAACTATATATGCATATATGTATATTTAGTTTGTATAAAATGTAACTGATTAAGAGGTCAGTTATGTTTTATAGACATTATCTTATAATCTGTGTTACAAGGAGTTAGAGTTAGAGTTATTAGAGTTGAATATAGTTTTGTTCTATGTACAGAATACTTATTGTTTTTATATATAACAGAATTAGCATTTATTGGATAATCTCTTATCGGATATATTCTCAGCATACTATGGATCGTAAAGACGCTATAATGTAAAACAAATTTTTTTATAATAAAGGAAAGTCAATATTTTGAGTATACTTCTTATAAAAATGTCTTTCTTATTTTTGTACTCTTTAAAATGTTTAGTTTAGTTTCTTTACATAAATGATATAAAAAAAGACAAAAAGCTAAAATACTTTTGCGAAATCTTCAAAAATGATTTTCTTAAAAATGAAATACCAGTATTAAGAATACATTAAACGTGTACAATTCATTGTATCTATATTATAACTTTGTACGACGATGACAAAGGCATTTTATGAAACTATTTGTTCAGTGGTGTATTGATGCATTCTTTTTTAACCTTGAAATCGGTTGCCCATGATGAGGTCACGAGACGAAACGCGTATACCTATATTGTAAATCGTTCTACCATGGAGACAGTCCAGTCACAGTCCATAAAGTCTATTTATCACGATACATATAAACTCAATAACTGGATTGAGTTGAACCACTTCACGTGTATTAGCAATAGGTACGCTATATTGTGATTACATAGTACAGGAAAACAATAAATATAAACTTTATTACTTACTCATTTCAATGTAAATAAATTTATATAAGTCACTAATAAATTCTAAGTTGTCGATGACGCAGCTTGTGCTACTATGCATGTACGATCTTACTATTTATAATTACTATAATATACAATGGAAAGCAGAAGTTATTAAAAATATTTTCTTTACAAAACGTTCTACACTTAAATCGGAACGAGAGAGTTCACATGAGAGTAGGTACTCAGTGGTGGGTCTTATACACACTATGGGTTTTTGTTTGTTTTTTTTATTTTCCCCTCACACCTTTTTTTTTGCCTTTAAGTCGTCCTTGACTCCATCTAAACATTTGAGCTAAGGCCTTTCGCGGCTTCTACTACCATCTGGTTTGCCGTCGAGTAGGCGTTTGAGTACTCTAGCCTCGTCCATCCGTACCACGTGCCCGCCCAACGAAGGCGTCCAATCTTAACGGTTTTGATGATGTTCTCTCATTGTGTGACGTTCGACTCATTGTACAACTCACATAGCTCCTGGTTGTAAAGTGTACGCCATCGCTCATCTTCGAACAGTAGAAATTTTAAGGCGTATCATTGGTCATGCCAAAGATACGCCTTAAAATTTCTACTGTGTAACTTTAAATGTTCTGACGATTTCATAAAATTAACATAGTGGTAATTTTAACTCTTATATAATATAAAATATAAATGTAAATATATACCTATGTTAAAGTCTAGACTACGTTATATAGTATGGTTTTAAACCACCCAAAGATAAGTGCATCATTTTTAATCCTAAAATCATTTTATATTTACAATGTCAACCTGTTTATAATCTTCTAATAAGCATAGCAGGTTCAGTATACAGCCTTAAGTAGAAATATAAATCTAAACTACAAAAACTGTTTCTAAAAATTTACTAATTACTCTCGTTTAATCTATCGGTGTTGAGCGTTAAAATCTTCAGTATAATCTAGTTAATATTTAATATAATACATACCTTTATTATTATATACACTTGCCTTTTTAAACAGGAAAATAATCTCAGTAAAAAACTCAAACGCATACAATATCACTTATTATAATTTTATTAATAGAACTAGAAATATATAAACAATAGTATAGTATCATGCAAGAGGAAATATATCCAGTAAGAAGCAACATTTTGTTACAGCATGCATGACTTAATTTATAAATTACTTGTTATACACTATATATGTACATTATATTTATATTCCTTGATATTAATCACTATAGTTTCCGTACTTACCTTTCGGCATTTTCAGTGGATAATGCGAACAAAGAATATCCGTGTATGTAGTTGGTGTTAGGTTTATAAACGGGTACAACTAGAAACCTTCTGGACCCCCATGCAGTTCTGGTTTAGATACACCACATAATATAAATTACATTGCCACAAAACATAAACCACCGGACAACACAAACATATATAAATTAGTATTAATTCTACATAAATATACGTATATTAAGCTCCCATATCTCATTTTATTATAACAGTTTCAATGTGAATGCTGTTGCAATAAAAAGATAGAATACTGTTTTAGAATATTTTTATGTTGATGTTGATAATTTTGAGTCTAATTGATTTTTTGTTGCAATTAAAAATATATAATATATTATATAATAATTTTTAAATAGATGTTGTTTTATTTTGTTCTTGTTTTTATAGTTACATTTGTTATAATATATTTTTAAACGGCTGCCAATATTTATAAACGGGAATAAGGTTATAACATGTTATAAGCCCTATATAATACTGTTTTTAGTTGTTGTTGTTTTTTGATTTTAGTTTACATTTGGTTTTGATTACATGTTGTTTTATTTTATGCATTTTTATAGTTGTATTTTTATAATAAATTTTTGAACAGATGTCAATAAATATAAGCGGTTAGGATCTTAAATTTACTTATAATATTTGAAACCCATCAATTTTACTTTAATATAATTGTTTCATATATTTTATTTATATTTGTTATTTACGCATGTTTTTTTAGTCATATTTGTCATTAAAAAAATTTAAATAGCTACCAATATTTTTATAAAATAATTTTAACTGCCTTAACCTTTAAGGTGCCCATTGTATTGTATTATATATATATATATATATATATATATACATATACATACATATATATATATATATATATATATATATATATATATATATATATATATATATATATATATATATATATATATATATGTATATATATATATTGTTTCTGAAAGTTACGTAAAGAATAAGGTTTATAATCAGTGGAGTATGTGCAAGCGGATTGCACTGGTACAGCAATTTGTCACGATAATTACAAGGAACACGTCATATATGAACTGCGTCGTATACGCCTTTTTATTGATAAACACAGATGGAATGTGGCCATTGGCCACATCAATGTTTTTATAAATTATATATCTTTTAGAAATTTTGTAATACAAGATTTATTTCTAAATATTATTGCACACAATAGTTTATGTCGTTTAAAATATGTGTTTATATTTTTTAATCACACGACATACAGAGAGAACTTGCGCGGCACTCAGATTCGGAATAAATACCTGTAGGCATTACATGTATTCATTCCGATATGGGAATCGAGATTGATTCCTATTGCGTTAGTTTAATACAAAGACATTTTTTTTTTACTTTATTATTGTTTGTTAAACCTTTAAACGACGTTAAATAAATTACCGTATCAAAAATGATACACGGTTGAACTGGCCCCAATGGTTATGACAGATATTTAGTTAATAAAGGCACTCGCAGGGGGGGGGGGGTCGCCAGTTAAGGTGCAATTTGACAGTAGTTGTAAGTGCAAATTGTATCTCGGAATAGAACTGAAGACGTCCCCGACAATTACCGGCCAATTGAGACAAAAGGATAATGTTAGGCCGCCGTGTCAAGGTCGTCACGTTCTATATTCTTCAATCTATACTAGTGTTATATAGAGTGACGCTCACTTTGTCTTTTATGTATGATCTTTTATGGCATAAGCATGCGTAAATGATCACGCGAGTCACCTAATCATAGATGTCAGCGCCGCTCATGGACATACTTAATTTTAAAACACACTACAGATTGCTTGAGTGTAAGGATACCAGCTACCCTCGGCGGTCTTTTCGAACCGATACGACATTGGAACCTTCAAAAGGCAAGCCTATACATACCTAAAAGGCCGGCAACGCTTCCGCGACTGCTGCGGTGTCGCGGTTGTCTATGGGCGGCGTTGATTGCTTTCCATCAGGCGACACACCTGTTCGTTTGCCCTCCTATCCGATAAAAACATACAATACATGCATTGCCTACCTTAAGGTTAAGATGGTGAGGGAACGAAGGATTTAATCGAAAGAGGAGAGAAATTGGGCCTCAAGATCTCTCCATTCATTGTAAGTAGTGTAACGCACTATTATGTGTAACACAGTAATATGTTACCACTTAACGCCAATATTCTATGATGGTGGAACCGACTTACCCGCCAAGTTACACCATATTGCTACCATATTGCTAGACTGGGAAGTTTATGGGCGGCATTGATTACTTTTTGTCAGACGACACACTTGCTCGTTTGCCTTCCTTTCCCATAAAAAATGTACATTAAAGTTTTATTAAGGAAATCATAAAGATAAATTTGAAAAAAGCATTCACCTCTGTCGTGAAGTAAGTGTTTTTTTCCGCAAAGCCTTATATATATATAAAGGAATTATATATATAAAGGACAGAACAGTTGGACGTCGCCAGAACACTTAGGACGATGACCAAATGGACTCCATAGTAGAAAAGGCCACGCGGAAGACGAGAGAAGAGGTGAAATATCTACAATGAAGAGGACACGGTGGCAATGGGGATACCTAGGTTATAAATCCATACTGCCAAAAATAGGGATAAATGAGGAATAATCGTGGAGAAGGCTAGTGTAAGAAGTTGAAAAAGCTACTGAGAGCTAGTGGAAGAAGAAAAAGACATAAACATATGTATATGTTAATCTTTTTTTATGACGGAGAAGGACGAAATAGAGAGGCAAATATATGAAATAAAAGTCACCAGCCATCGATTATTTTACACTGGCGTTAATTAAAGCGATTTTACTGCCATCAGGAGATTGTCAGTTCTAAGGTTATATATCAGTTGAAATCCATCACGTGCAGTTATGAGGCTGACAATTGAAGCGACAAGATGTTTGATAGAATGGAGCGTTAATTTGCGGAAATGCATTGTCATGATGGAAAGTTAATCCTTACATTGTTCAGATTTTTTGTTCACAACCATTATATAAAATATATGGATAATATATATATATATAATGGAAATATTCTGATTTTTCATCTAAAAAACGGCCAATACCAAAATTGTAAAGCCACCAATTTTCAACGATGTATGTATGTATATGATACGTACTACACCAGAGTACGGTGAAAAGTTATTAAGGTATCTACAGAAGGCAAAGGTTGAGCGATTTTCTTAAATTATTTCTGTAATTTTTTTCGCGTATTTTAGTGATGTAAGGTTTGACTCTTACGTCTTTTTATATTTTTAAATACATCTCTCTTTATATAAATCTTTCACGGTCTAATATATTTACTACTCCATTTATTCAACAATTAGTCAAGCAGCTTTGTTAATTTCCATTAAACATACTACATCGCTTTAACTGTTGAGTAATCGTATAAATAAAGTTTCCGTAATTGATGATCGCCTGTTAATCCAGGCTAAATATAGAAGTAAATAAAAGAACCAGATTACGTCTCTTATGTTACAATGGCTATGCTTCAGTTTAACAGTTTCGTGAACACTTTTCACAGTGTCTTTCTTTCACAGTTCTTTTCAGCTAAATTTATATATATATATATATATATATATATATATACATATATATATATATATATATATATATATATATATATATATATATATATATATATATATATATATATATATATATATATATATATATATATATATATATATATATATATATATATATATATATATATATATATATATATATATATATATATATATATATATATATATACATATATATAAACTGTGTAGTTATTTTAACATCGCTATGCTAATAAATCAACGCCTCATTTATTGATTTCTTTAAGTATAAATTAAAAGAATAATCAATGTGGGCACAACTAAGCAAAAACAGCTAATAGTAGTTCACTGATGGACATTAGGCTCTCTCAAGTAAGGAGGGTTTGCCCGTAAGTAGATTTATTACCACAGAACCTCGCACTATCGATTGCTTACCAATTCTCGCCCTCTATGTGAAAGCTGTGTGGTTACCAGCATAGAATAAGGTCATCTCAAGTCTTGCTGCAACTATGGATATTTCTAATCCGATCGCCAAGCCCGTGGATTATGCAATACTTTTCCGGTCGGCAACACATCTGTAATAGTGTTGCGGATGTCGTTGCGGGCAGCATTCATTGTTTTTCATCAGGCGACACGCTTGCCCTTTTGCCTCTTTAGCTCATAAAAAACTTTTAGGAACTGTGGCCCGCAAATCTGTCGTTAAAGTCTCCTATATTATATTGTACATATAAGGAACTGGACCGAGTGCAGGTAAGTTTGAGATACACGCTTACCTGGGGCCGGCATTAAACCGCTATCCGCCATTACAGGTATCGACATTAAGGCTCGAAGTTTACCAGAACAGAATCGTATCAGTACCTGAAACCTACTTAAATTCCTTTTGACGCAAATCTTCATTTCTTTTACTACTTTTGGCTAATGTATTGTCGTTCTAGAAATATATTTCGTAACGCTTACCTTATATTTACTTAATTCGTAAATTAATATAGAGTAAATAAATAATGTGTGTTTTTCTTTTAATAGGAACTAACAATGTTTGGTTATAATAGAATTCTTGTTTATCACTCAAATCAAGCTAACAACAATTGTATTAGGAAAATGTGAACTATTCACATGAATAATCCAATGGTAGAAACATTTTCAACAAAAAACAACAACAACACACAACAGAGTTATTGTTGCTTTTTATTTTATTAATTTGAATTTATATTTTATAAATATTATTTTTACATAATATACATATATATGTATATATAATTAAATATGAAGTAAAACGTGAAATTTCCGATAAATAAAACAGAGTAACTTACTCGGATAATGCACAGTTGCTATTGTGACACTTTTTTGTAACGAAATACTATAATTAAATGTTCAAGGAAGTATATACATTTATGTGAAGAATTGCTTCCGACTAAAGATTTCCAAAGGTCACTTTTTTGTATTTATTAATTACAAGTAGGTATCTATTATTTTAGAGTTACATTGATTTGATATATCGTGTGCACACCATAGAGTGAATATTATGTTATTTTCTTTTACCTTCTTAAAAATAAAGTATTAGACAGATCATTAGCATGACTTGAATTCTTGTAAAACATTAAAGCTAAGTTTCATATTGCTTGTGTTATGAAAAGCGAACGTTAATACTCCAATGTTAGGTAGAATTGAATCCACTACATCAGATCTTAAATATACGAACGCTTGGTTTAGCAGTTAAATAACCTGACTTCTCGCTTAGGGTTCTTGATTCAATTCTGAAAACTATAATTTGTTTAAAACAATGTATATAAATATAGTTCCTTAATTTCTGGATGTTATACGTGTATGTCTAATGTATCTTGAAGGTACTCGAACCGAATTTTTATGTAGTAGAGCTTTCTTAGTACAGTTTTGCCGCAAATAACATAAACAATGTTTACCTTGAGATTGTGTTTAAGCTAAAATTATCTCATCGTTCCAAATAGGTTTTTTATTAAGAGAAATATTATATTCTGTGCTTTAACCATTAATTCAACCGCATAAGCTTGAACAATTGAAAATATAGGGCTACACCATTTCTTCCCAAAGTTGTCTTACAGAGTATTTTCCTATGAATAAAAACCAATCTGCAAACTCCTCTCCACCCGCCAAGCGTGGGGATTACTGCAACATCCCTCAATTTTGAATAATGCTAATGTCCAGGAATGAACTTTAACGATTGATTGATAATTATTAACCTATCAACAATACTCCTGGTTTATTTTATGATCTCAATTAATCAGCACTTATATGTGAATGTGTTATTGGAATTTTATGAAAAAAATTACCGAATACACATTTAAGATATGCAAATTTATGATTATAAATAGTAATATAAGATTTTGGGATTGTATTGAACGTAAAAAGTGATTGATAACATCTCGTACACGTATAAGTTGTAAAGTTTTCTGTTTGTATTGACACGCTTCGTGTTAATGTCACATGTTAAAATATTTACATATTTTATTAAGCTTCAATATTTAAATTTATCTCGTGAATGAGAGTTGCATATAGGCAGCAAAAAGTGGTCTCGTTATAAGTAAATACGTATTCTCTAAGCGAATGTTACGTAGTTTCTCAGAAACGTTTTCTAGAAAGTTTCTTTGAGGTCTAAAGTGTATTGATACGAATTCGTATTACATGTTGTACGCCAAAGAAAAAGGATATATAATAATAATCAGTCAATAAAGCTTATATATGCTTAATATAAATGAAATAATGTATAGACATTGTTTTTGATTTTTGAGAACCGGTTTGTGAATGGAAAATTGCATAAAAATATTTAATCAAATGTTTGACAATTAACAGCTGATTTTGATAGTAAATCGTTAGCATATGGAATTGAAACAAAAAATAAATATTTTTTTTATAATCTGGACACGCTTAATACAGTGAAAACGCTTGTAAATTTCTCATACGTAAATTAAATAAATGTGTTTGCACGGACTCCATACTTACTTTCGCGCGCTAATCCACATGTGTACTTCCTCAATTTGTGGAAAAGGTAGTTAGTGAAACCGGCACAACACATGTTGAAGTTTGTTTCATGCGAACGTCAACTGAAGTCAAGTGATAACGTCATTTTATGATGATAAAGCAACGCGGGTGGCGGCAAAAACATGCGCGTCCGGTCTGCGCGCATAGCATAACACGATTGAATTGAACTGGGTTTATTTTATACCGAGACACCACGGTGCCCCCGAAAATATGCACCGAGAACAACACAACAATAACCAGACGCACTTTACATACGGCTAACCGAGATCGCACTCCACCATGCACTGATACTTTTCCTCAGCGAACGACAATTAATGTCAATGACTGACGAAACTAAAGCAGATCGATTGTAGTTTTGTCGATCGATAATAGATCATTAATGTTTACAATGTACGTACGAGTGTGTCACGACAGTTATGTTTTGAGTAGCGGTCATTCTTTATGTAAATACTAAATACAGAATGTTGTGGGATGACGTATTTTTTACTGTATATTTTAGGTAGCGTAATAATAAGTTTGAGATAGTTTTAACTACGGAAAAAAGACTTAATAATTTTTAAATGTTAAAACGGTAATAATGTAAAATGATTATGCGTTATAATGGAAACGTTTTGGTTCGTTTTCTACAATAGAAACAAGAAATACACTATTTCTACAAAAGTACGATTTAATAGAGTTGTTTAGTTAGCTATAAATTTAGTAATATAAAACCATTAATTTAAAATCGTGAAAAATGAAATCGTAAGAAAAAATAAGATTTTTATAAATAAAGATCTGAAATAATAAATAAGGAATATACATATTCTTAAAGAGATATAAAAATATATCTCTATAAAATTATAAAAGAGAAAATTATAAATTAATTCCACAAAAAAATAAGTATTATAATACTACAAATAATTATAAATAATATTTATTATATTATTATTATCTGAATATACTATATAGTAATAGTAATTTATTTGGAATTCTTATTTTTAAAATTGTTTGTATCTTTTTTCTTATAAAGTTACTGTACGACTGTTAAAATCACATATTCTATATGATAAGGGAGTAGATGTGCCAGCTTTCAAGTCGTCATTGGTTCTCAGCTAAATATGAGTGAACGGATGTTGGGGAACCCTTCATATGTGCAGTGGAACATACTAGAAATGTCGATTCTTCGTCGCTTCTGTCGATTAGTCATGTCATACAAGGCAATTTAATCAGTGCACTCAATCAAACCGCAGATATTTGAAATTATGATGTAAGAAATAGCTACAATAATAATTACATAAATTGGTGTTTCCTTTTTCAATTCCTAGATTCCAAGTGTATACTCTCCCTACATATATTTACAAGTTCAAATATATTTTATAAAATTTTAATGGATGACACTTGATATTAATATTGTTCTTTCAAATATTAATATATTAATTTTAGTTTTATATGGGAGAAAAAAATTCTCTTATGTGTAGCAGGATATAATATATATATATATATATATATATATATATATATATATATATATATATATATATATATATATATATATATATATATATATATATATTTATATATATTTATTTTTAATAAATATACAGAGTAAAACAGAAGTAGTATATATTAAGTAAATATTTTTTTATTATGGCAAAAGTAGCCAAGCGAGCAAGCGAACATCTGCAATATCTACTTAAGTCACTGTAGGTGTGTTGCCTACCTTAGGGTATGGATGTGAACAATGGGGAGGGAAGAAGGCAATTTGAAAAACTACACATGTTTGTCTGTAATGTCATTTTCTAATGTAATGTAAAAAGGAATTCTATAATATTAACTCAAATACTTCTTTGTATGGTACCGGTATTCAAAATATCATTTTTATATTCGATTTGTGTATGTTTAGCTAAGGTATAGCCGAACTGATTATGAAAGCAAAATCCTGAATTTATTAAAGATTTTACAGATATTGTAACACACCGAATTGTTTTTTCATCAATACTGAAATATCTTACAACATACAAGTCCGGTAAAATCGCAAAGAACTAAAAAAATATAATTAATTCTATTCAATTATAATCAACTGCTAAAACTGTATTATAAAAATAGATTTATAAGGTATTTATTTAATTTTTGATTATTTATATGCCTATAAAAATCGTTATTTACAATAAAGCACACCATTTTATTGTTTTTTTCCACTAAACAGACAATAAATATCTCTAAAAAAAATATTTTGTGGTGCTATATAGAGTCTATCTTTCTATAGCTTTATTGATTAATTTATTTAAAACCACACCGTAACATTGATGTACGGCAGTCCCAAAGGACCTCACATTAACTTGAAACCCGAATCTAATTTAATCAGAGATGAGAAGCACAGGACGCAAAGATTTATGGATATAGACATGATGTATGTGGTCTGTGTGTGAATTTGCTTTGAATTTGGAGCTTCTATACGAATATTTGTTGTAAAAATGTGCTTGAATTTTTTAGTAGTTCATAAAAAGTACATAGAAGTGTTATGTTAGTTTTAAGTACAAACGTTTGATTATAAATCTGCATTAAGCCACTGATAGACAAAGACCCCAAATTGCGCCAAATAGCTTAATGTACACATGTTTCAACGGGCTGTCCTGCACAGATCGTCGCTCCATATGGGCGGGTATGAGGTCTCCACCTGAGCTTTTGTCTACTTCAACGATTATCGGTTCTTTGAAAAATGAGACCATTGCAGCTTCAGTTCGATAACTTGGAGAGTTATGTTAGTGACGGTTCCGCGGGTTGGTGAGAACGAGTGCTGCGTATTTTTTCGTTTCATATCATATCCACAAGAGAAACTCCGAGTATAGCCCCTTTACTGGCTTTACTGGCTTTTTGAAACTTTGAGCTTTTGAAGAAAAGGGATTGTCAGTGTTCATGTTACGGTACCGTAGAGAGTACAGAGTTTAACCAGTTGCCTTATTTAGATGTAGATGGAAAGATACATATATAGTTAGATACATATTGTATAATAAATAACTAATACTATGAACGGACTTTTTAATATAAAACAGTCATAACGCTGCTACGATGTGATAATAGAATAATGATTTAAGATTCTTTGTGGTCAAGTAAATTTCTTACAAGTAAAGACTTGAATTTTGGATTCCTTTTACATTAATTTTATACATGTCTTTAGAATATTTTGATATTGTTGAAGTGTTTTTATTATATTTTTTATGAATTAAGTAATGCCTTGTAAGATCACATATCGTCAAAAACGAGTTAGTTATAATTTACTATACTTTAATAACGAGTTAGTAATACTTTGTCAAGAATGGCATAATATTTGTCTATAGCATGAATGGACCGGCTCACGCGGAGAAGTACCACACTCCCGCAGAAAACCGGCGTGTGAGTGGTAGTTTAATACCGCGCTTCGTACAGTGAGCGGCCGAGTTTCGGAAGCCCAACACCCTCCCCCCTCCCTCTACCCCTCCCCTTCCATCCCCACTCCCATTCCCACTCCCACGATGTCACTTTCCTTACAGGTCGGTAACGCTACCGCACTGCCTATGGCGCTGCAGAAGTCTATGGGCGGCGTTGATTGCTTTCCATCAGGTGATACACCTACTCGTTTGCCTTCCCATCCAATAAAAAAATATAATTAACAATTTATTATCTTCAACTATGTGCACATTTTGGACATGTCGACGCTTAAAACGCTGCATCCGCTTTGAATTTGCTGACTGCGATTCAATTATATTCATGTGCGACGATGTGAAATATGATCGCGGTTGGTAAATCAGTGGTCTTTTTTTTAATGTCGCGCTACTTATTCTTCTACCATCATAAAATAGAAAACGAATAGATAGTAAAATAGGTGAACAAACACCTTATTTCTAAAATTTTGACCTATTAGTGTATTATTTTATATGAATTTTTCACTTACATTTCTGGGGAGTACACCCATCGAATCAAAATGTTTGTCTGCCTATGTTTCGCAAAAAACTTAGGAAATGGTTTCTACCCTTACTCCAAAAATATAGAACATATGTAGGACATATTAAGTAGACTAAGACTATCACAGTTTTCGTTTAAACTGTTGCGTCAGTAGGCGCCAGTCCTAAGATTGACTTGTATTCGCTTTAAATACTTGGAGCCAAAACAAATACGAATACGGTGAGATTTGTACATTTACTCATAAGCGATTAAAGAGGTCAGTCATTGACCGATATAGTTATATCGAGTTACAATGACGCTTTCGCCCTAATCCCCATGCCCTTATAGTAACGGTGTCTGTTATATTGAAGAAAGAAATTCATCGTTAAAGCATTTATAATAAGAATTTCTAGGAATTTGACTCAGCGATAGAGTTGGTTTACATAGTTAGGGATGCCAACTGTGTTTCATTATTAAGTATTATTTATTTCGCGAGCGCTATTGTGCTCATGACAAATTTAGTTAGAGTGAGTTGGTAATCTTACGTTTAATTTCCAAATTTTCATCGCAATCGCATGAACGATGTGCGAACTCATAAATAACGAACACAAAAACATTAATTTTTTTAGAAGCAATTAATTATATATTTAGGAGATTTAGTAAATTTCTTCCCTAATTAACTTGCACATTATAATGATGTACTCGTTGATATGTGAAAAGTAACTACGTTAGCTATTGTTCTGCTTGTCGTATAGTGGGCTCTTCAATTAGCGAGTGTTGCAGTGTGCTTTGCATATTTTTATGTCCCTTGTTATATGAAACGTTGTGCAACGTTTAAAAATTCTTCGGATAGATATAACTACGAGTAGGTATATTCTTACATAGTTTGTGTAATAATAATAATAATAAATTTTTGAAGCCTTGACAATTAACTCAAGTTACAGTAATTAAAAGGAAGACCTCTTATTTTGGTTTGAAACATATTTCGCTTTCTGGCAAAAACGTCTCATTTATTTTTTCAATCTTATTTATATAATTTTTAATATGACTTTGTATATTTTATTTCAGTATATAACAGTTCACTCTTTGAAAAAGCCATAGCCTAGAGCAACAGTTCTCAAACTTTTCTACTCAACAACACTATTACAAACTCTGTAAAAATTTGCGACACTCTTTACATACGTATATGCAAAATTTTTAATAGTTTAATTGATTATACATCATTAATCTATTAAACGTATTTTTTATTGCGTAAGAAAATAACATACAATCACATATAGTAAGAAAAATGTTATTATTTAAACACACTTAGCAGAGGCTTGCGATACACCAATGTTTTGCACCGCGGTGTTTGAGAACCGCTGGCCTAGAGAATTGTACAAAGCTATTTTTCGGTTAGTTCGTAATATCTAGTGTATGCTTAGAACGTTGGATCATTTGTCTATTACCTGCGCTTTTACGGCTATAAACCAGCGCCCCACATCAATGTATTTTATCTATCAATATATATTTTATAGAAGACCTAGCTGCTAATCAGCGCTGTTAAATTCTAGGTCTAAGAACTAAAGCTTAGGCAGTTTGTTAAATTTTTGTTTCGTTTAAAGCTGAATAAATGTACCATTAATTTTTTTTTGTATTATTTATTATATAATTTTACGGCATACACAAACTTAAATTAAGTTTTTCCGTATACCGTCGTTATGGTTATGAGGTGTGGGCATAGTATAATGGGGTGCATGTGCTCAAATTGTGTGTGTTGTGGGTAGTGTAAGTGTTTTGTGTCAACTATCGCCCGTCGCCCGCCGCTGTACCCGTTCTTTATCTGCTATAGAAACGGTGTGGATATGCGCGTTTATTTGTTTAATTCTCTCCAATAACTTTTAAATCCATTATAAGCCGTGTGTTTAGTATTTTAGTTTAATTAAAAATATATTCATAAGTGAGCTGTGGATTTTATTCTAAACTGTAAACTAGTAAAGCTATAAATAGTTATTTATACAACTATATTGTAAATATTATTTATCATTGTATTCAATAATAGTAGAAGCAATAAACGACTTAACCAATGATTTTCCAAGTCACCATGTAACTGAACAAATTCGTCACGATCTTGGTCTTACGGCGAATCTAACAACTATAATTATTATCGGATAAGAATCTTGAAAACTGTTATATTGATGCTGAATTGAACCTTAATGCGTTGTCAATCAAGGCCAATGTCGATACGTAGGAGTTGTTGTTTTCTTCGTTTTATTGTTATGGAGCATTGAATGCGGGACAATCATCAGAACAAAATAAAAATCAGACAAGAGCGTTTCGTAGATAAGAATTCCGTGACGTTTACAAATAACCTGCATTTTCATTTTAATCAAATATAATCGGAGAGACTAAGGCCCAACCTAATATAGTGGAAGAGACTAAGGCTCACCAACTTCGCAGGCGCAGCCACGTTGAGCGAATGGGGGAGGATCGGACAGATTAGGATAAAAATACAAAATAATCTCTTTGCTATTCTCTTACGGAACTAATATATATTTTGTTAAGTCTTACTTTATTTGAAAACCTGTAGAAATTTTGCTTTGTGACTCAGATTAATCATGATTATAAAAAATGTAGGTCATAATCCATTACGATATTTTCTTTGTTAATTTTGATGAAATTATCATATTGTTGAATTGTCACGGGAATTAGGAAAGCAAAACTGCACATTGCGATACTTACTTTTCGTCTTTAGTATGACCCTAATATATGAATATCTAAAGTGACCATACGTTGCGTTTTTTGGCACAAAAATTTGGGACGCCAAATAGTCGTGTTTTATGAAACCGTAAAAGTAAAAAAAATTGTTGCATGTAATTTAATAATAATTACTGTCACAGAAATTTTGTTTTTAATAAAGCTTATGATTTATTTTTATTTTTCATAATTGGTTTTAATAAAAATATTAAAATAATATAAATAATGTGAATACAATGTATTGTTGTAATTGTTCAAAATAAAGAACATTAAAAGGTTGTGTTTATTTTCATTGTTAACTTGCTAACTGGCGTATAGACCCACTAGTTTTTGCCCTGTTTGGAATTTAGTTTTTGCCCGAAAACAAACTTGCGTCCTGTAAGAACTAATGTTTCGGGATAAAAAGCTACTAATGTCCTCGAATCTTCAACCAAATTTTATCGAAATTAGTTCAAGCGTAACAGACAGACAGACAGGCTTTTGCAAGTATAATATTAATGTGGATGTATGGGCGTCCCGTTTTGAGTTAAGAAAAAATGGTCAGTCTATGTATAAAAGCCATTAGGGTTGTCATACGAAAGACAGTGTCTGAATTCGATGGCCCCTACGTATAAAGCGACGTGACGATTGCTTTTATTTATCAACACATAGTTAGGTTACCCGTAAAGAAATATCAAAAAACCTGCTAAGACAATTCGGTCTTCTTAATTTCTGAATGTAAACTCTGAATGACATTCAGAACACAATTGACATACTACATGCTGTATGGTCTAGTAAAAAGTATTTACAAATTATTTTATGAGATATATAAAGTGAATAAGGAAATAAAACTATGTCATACATATGGATACATACATCCTACTAATCCTTCCTACTAATTCTATTAGTTCTATCCTACTAATATTATAAATGCGAAAGTTTGTGAGTATGTATGTTTGTTACTCTTTCACGAAAAAACTACTGGACGGATTTGGATGAAACTTTACAGTAATATAGGTTATACATCGGAATAACATATACGCTGAATTTGTAATGATTTTATGTAATTTTGGTCGTAATATAATTTTACTATTAAGTAAAAAAATATATATTTATTTTAAATGATCTGTCACGAAACTTAATGTCGCAGACCAAATTCCACGCGAGCGAAGCCGCGGGCAAAAGCTAGTTTGTTGCAAGTACAATCTTGTAAACATAACGTCATTTACGGGAAATCCCATTGCAGTTTGTTTCAGTTTTAAGTTAAGTTTATAGAACGACTGCCTTCTTTTTTAAGTTTTAAAATGTTTTTGGACGGTTTACATTACCACAAATGAATAAAAATACGCTTAAATGACTGACAACAGATCAACATTAACATCCGTTTTGTATATTTTGGTCTGTTATTAAATATTTGATGTCTCGTGCTCAATAAGAACTAATGTGTTATTTACCACCTCGAAAAAATAACAGTAAAAAAAGTACAAATATGAGTTACCCAATAAAAATACCAATAAAGGCAGACAATTGAAGAAATTGCATCAACTTCAATATTTTCGGAATATCGCACAGTTACGTTTAATTTTCAGAAGATAAATAATATTGTACTTAAGGATAAAAAAGCAATATGTGACAAGTGGGATGATATGTTGGCAATACATGGCAAATTAAGGATGGAACTAAAGACTTTCAGTTCTGGTCTGACAACTGTGGTTGCCAAAACCGTAAGAGAATAGCCACAGATAGATAAATATATTCTTTGTTGTACACTAAAAACATAGTTATACAATTATTGATTGTAATATTTATGTACAAATGACGGGTTTATCGCTAATAGCGATTTCTTTCAGACAACTGTAGGATGGACACAATATTATAAAGAAAATTTGAGGTAGGTTGGTGATACATTATTGTTAGCATAGCACAAATGTTGGCTGAGAAAATATTAAACATTAATAAAATATGAAATACTTTACTAGTTTAAGAAGGAATACCATCAGTTCCTCTAAAAATACATACCCAAAATGACGGATTCAGTATACACATTATCAAAAAATATATTCCAGATATATACTGTACTAAGATGGCAGAAAATAATCTATATAATTTCATATAAGTATAAGATATCTAGTACAAACAGATATTTAGTACTAGACATGAAAGCTTCAGTGAATGTTTTTTTACTTGCATATCACTGTACAGTTAAATTATAATTTATTTGCCTGCAACCATGAAACCTGCAAGGAATATCAAAGAACCTGCTAAGACAATTCGAATGCAATAATGTCTTTTGACGACTAATTACCTCAGTGGTGGGACTCTCCGGCCACGGAGTCAATGGTCGCGGGTTCGATCCCCGCATCGGAATAAATATATGTATGGATTACAAGTATTTATTTCAAGTCTGGTAACCCCGCCAATCCGCATTGGACAAGCGTGGTGGGTCTAACGTCCGTTCCTCCAGAAATCGAGAGGTCCGTGCTCAGCAGTGAGACATATATATGAACTGTTAAAAAAAATGTCTTTTGGATACAATTGATATACTACTTAGTATAGATTAAAATACTCAGTCCGTCTACACGTGCTAATATTTCACAGGAGACTGACTAATGATTCGATTATCAATCTTCACTTAAATATAAATAAACCTTATTGCAGAAGTAATAACATTTAAAGTCGTTCATACGTTGTATGTTAATTAGGAACGTATGTTAGCTTATTATGTGTAAAAATATTAGTAACGCACGTCATCAAGTTTCTTTCGGCAGTCTGAAAACAGTGGAGTTGCGTTTTGCATACCATGTGAATGACAACTATATTGGTATTTGTCTGGTCGATTTTGGCTTCCACGGCTTAGTGATATATGGTCTGCAAAGGTATTTTTTTCGGGTCTCGGTGCCCCGTCAGTTCGTCTTGGATATGTGAAGTGAGTATCATCATCATCAAGGCATCACAGCCACGGCTGGGCCTTAGCCTGGTTCAGTAAATTTGTCCAATCGGATCTTCGTTTAGCTTTTTTACCTCCAGCCCCTCACACCTTTGCTTTTGAGTCGTAGTGTGGGACGCCCCCGGCTAGATGGTGCAACGATCTGCGCAGGGCGGCTGGCAGAAACTGGATACGTGTAGCCGATGATCGGGATAGGTGGCGCTCCATGGGGAAGGCCTATGTCCAGCAGTGGACTGCCGCAGGCTGCTGCTGATGATGAGTGTAACGTCCTTTTTTCCAGAAAGGACGTTAAAGTCACTACGCTTAACCAAGACGAACTTAGAGATAGGGAAGGCCAATTTCCAACAATGAGATATATATGAGCTATAAAAAAAACATGAAAGTACAGTTTTCAAGGTATTTCAGCCATCATCATCGGGTGACAGATAGTAAACCCAATACAGGTGTATGTGGCTTTATAGAACGACTGATGGAACTATTTTTGAATAGAATATTGAATACAAAGATGTTAATTTTCATATTATTATTCATTACCGAGACATATAAAGGAATCGAAATTCATAAATATCTTTGAGAAGCAGCTATAGTTTTGTCACAAATCGCTTTAAAATTTGAGAAACACTGACCCATAGCCAAACGAGCCAGATCTTTGAGATTGTAACGAAATGTATACACGATACAGATTTTAATTTAAACACATACAAGGTTTGAGCGGGTACGATAATAACACAAGTTTGTTTATTTATTATACATAGAATAACCTTGAACAAGACAGCTGTCAACTATTGGTGTATGAATCTTTTGGTTTAAGCTAGGTTTATGTGATTTTAGAAGTATATAATTTTGTTTTGACACCTGGTAGCTCAGTTGCATGTGCTTGTAAGTTCTACAGGACGCATGGTAACTGAGTTCAACTGTTCTTTATTTAGAAATTGATGATACAGTGGAAACTCGATAACCCGGAATAATTAATGTCACGTGTATTCGGATAATCAAAAATTTATTAAGAAAATTGACATATGTACATATTAGAACCGCTAGAAACTCAATTTCAATTCAAAACAAAAAAAAAATTAACTTATCAACCAAAATCAATGTTTATTAAAGATATTATATATACGCACGTATGGTACATAAAAAAATTATTTGATCTCGGTTGACTATACTTATAATCGTGAACTGAGGTCCAGATAACGAAGTCTCCACTGTAATTTTAAATAAAGGCTTTATTTACAATTGTTAGAAATTAATATTATATATATCCCTTTATAATGACTAATGGAGTTAGACGTTACTTTGCGGTAATCTATTACTCTGTGGACAGTCAAAATTTTTATCTAGCTAAAATCAGCGACTAGCAAACAAAATTAGAAAAATAATTGTGTGTATTTTTATTGGATGTGTATAGTGGTTGGTAGGTGGTGAGTTGCTGATGGCCGTATTTTCGGTAAGATTTAGGTTAAATTCCCCGTAAATCCATTTCTTTTAGTAAAAACACCCACATGATTGTTTTTCTTATTTTGTTTGCTTGTCGCCGATCTTAGCTAGGTAAAAATGTTGACTGTTCACATACCCTCTATTAACTGGCTCAGTCGTGAAGTCATCGCTTTAAAAGTCAATGGTCTTTGGGTTCCATTCCCGCATCGGAACAAATGTATGCATGGCTTATAGGAATTATATTTACGTGGCGGGTTTATGTCCATTCCTCCAGACGGCCCCATTTAGTAAGATAAACATTTTAGACGGATAGACAAAATGTTTTTTTATGAAAAAAGAGATATTTCACGACGCCCCCATTTGCTTTTGGAATCGCTACCGCTCCATTAAAAGCTCCAGCGCCCACTAAGGGGTGATAGTGCCCCCGTTGGGAACGAACCTAAGATCTAATATTTCGGAGTCACTTTTATGTTACTTACGCACTTAAAGTATTTTGAAATATAGTTGTGTTTTATGGCGCATTAGTTACTTCGTGTGATATTTCCATTCATCCATCCAGAAAACATTCGTACGCAACGGATAAAAGGACTTCATATATGCTCACTACTCTTATGACAAAAACTTTGCTATAATTGGATAAGTGTATAAATTGTTTGGCTCAAATTTACGTTCGTAATCTATTAGTTTAACAATTTTATAAATAAGTAAAGTCCCTCTTTCTGTGGTGAAGTATTTGCTTTCTGAGCAATGAGCCTTGAGTAGTATTCCTGCATTGGGATAAAACATTTGTTATTTTGAGTTTGGATGTTGTCATACGGATGTAAAGCGGAGCTATGACTGTAAAGTGTTTAAAAAACGACAAAGGAAATGATCCTCAATTTGTTGTGTCGATAAGGTAAAATACATGAAGGAATCACAGTAAAGCTACACAGGGGTCAGAGTACGCCCCTTCTCACGAGTTCATAAATAAAGCGCTGAAAGGCCACGGTCGAGTCGTGCGCGCAAGGTTGTGCTTCCTTCCCGTCGACAATGTGTGAGGCGAAATATGACAGGCGTTTAATGTGAAACTAAAATATTCAAATGTCTAAACTTGTTAGTATTATTATTAAACAAAATACTTTAAATATAACTAAGCTACTTTGATGTATTTTTAAATCAATACTTATAATTTCTATTAATCGACCAATCATCAATCAATACAGCTATAATACTCCACAGCAGGACATTGATTTCCCTTAACATTGAGGGGGTTTGCTGTAATCCCCACATTTGACAGACGGATACCGGACCCCTACGATATTTACGAGATGAATGGGGTACCACTACTCTATGTTGGGAACATTGTAGCTGTTTTTATAAAGCTGTGTATGTTTTATAGCAAATTAAGCTTAACTGATGGTAAGTGATCATCGCGCAGAAGCGTTATAAATGTATTGCCAATCTTTTGTACACATACATACAACGCTCTTCACTTGAATACCCCGATGTCGTAATTGTTCGGAAACATATTGTCTAAATTTAAACAAACAACCATTAAAATTATATTTACCATCTTTATTTTTTATATCGATATAATTGTTTCCTAATCAAAATTAATATATTTAAATAGATTCCAACGAAGTTTGAACAAGTCGCGCACATTTTAATTCAAATGTTTCAAATGTAAATATCTGCCTTGCGCGTTCCATTGCGTTTTATTTCAATACGTTTTATTGCCGTTATCATTATTTATTCGCGTTGCAAATATAAACACAAATGAAAAATATTTATTTTTAAATCAGTATAACCGTGAAATAAATTAGCGTCATTTCCGTTTATCTCGAGTCTCGCGTGAGTAATTGGTATTAACGATAGCGAGATCTGTTTTGCGGAGCAGTTTAGTTGGTTTTGGATAGGATGGCAAACTATTCGTTTGCCATTCTATCGTGTAATCTGGTGCAAAGCAATGAACGTCGCAGTAGACATTTGCAACACTATAGGTGGCGCAGATCCGTTGCTGGACTTTGAGGACTTTTAGTTTTTTGCGTTCTAATGTTGCAAAGTTCAAAAATACCACTGAACGTTAAACAGAGGTAAAAGGAAAAAATGCTCTGTTCTGGATCGGCTCTCAAAAACTTTATAGGTAAAGATAAAACTTTTCTTTACAGCGAATCCGATAGAAAATGGCAGTAATTAAACCGAAATTTTCCTCTTCTTGGTTGAAATAAAACCAATCAAAAGATAGTGTGTTTTAGGATATATGTAAATAATATTTTCTGATTTCACAGCTCGAATTGCTACGGTTTAATTCATGAAATCAATTTTTGAATTGGAAATTCTCAAGATTTGAATTTACTGCGACTTGGCGGTAAACCAAAATATTGCGATATTTGGGGAAGCTTTTCCATTGGCTTCTTTTTCGGTCATAAATATTGCATATCGTTCGTATGCAGTTTGAAAACAAATTGTGACTTTTACTGAAGCCATAATTTTTATGTGTGATTGTATAATATATATTTTGTATAATGTTATTTTATATAAATATTTATTTTGTATAATATAACATTCACCTTATCAATATACATTTATGTACATACGTCATACGACGAAATTTTCTTTATATACCTTCTATAAAGTTTGTAGTAATCATTCTTTCTATATTGGTATGATACGAAATTATAAAATGTGTTTTCGCAAAAGAAGAAATGTTAATAACACAATAATTCCTGTTTGTTATTAAGTTTTAAAGCAACAATACATTTTAAAAAAATACTATAAACACATTACGATGTTCATATTAACATATAAATAAATACTATTAATTGAAGAATATGATCACTATTAAATGAATAAGAAGCTATACTTTTTGCTTACTCATTGGTAATAAATGTCAATAACGGTATTAGATAGTGTCTCGTAAAGCTTAACATACGGCCTCTGTCATCCAGTCTCCTCGAGACGCTTATTCTGACCTCAGTAACACGTTTGGGTATGCCTTTATGTATGTACATACATACATATATATTAGTAAGGTTAAGTACTACACGAAAATGCTATTTATATTTGCTCACCCGGCCTAATCCAGATTCTAGTGATATTGTTTCGCTATATCCTTATATAAGGATTTAAATACGGCAGTAAATTAGTTCATTATATTAAAAAAAGTATTTTTTTTTATTTTTTATATATTCACGCCTATCCCCCGCAGGGGTTGGCAGAGACCACGAGCTCCATCCGCTGCCATTCATCGCACCGAAACGGCTCGTTATTGGTCGCTTTTCGCCCTCGTGAGAATCAGGACGTGACAGGTGGCGAACCACGTCGCCGTCATTTTCGACAAATTAGGTATATTAAATTCGTCTTTAGTGAATCCCACGAGCCGCAAGGGAGGATGGAGGTCAGCCCCAGCAGAGCCCTGGCCCAGAGGTAAGGCACCATAGTCCCCGGGGGAGCCCGACCCCGGGACGATCGGAACGCTTACGACTAGGCTCGCCCCTAGCCACGCATCCATTGGCACGGCAGACCGTGGATTGGCGGAAAAAGTAAACTAAGTTAAAAGACATAAATTTATTCTACGAGCTTATATAGATAAATTTATTTAACACCAGTAAATTTATGTAATAACCGTAAAGCAAATATTTTTAATAAACTATGTTTTTTTAATAAATCTCTTTTAATTCTTATATATAAAGAAATAACTATATTCTTTATGAATATGAATTAATAAATAACACTAGAAAATATGTAACGCCTTAAATACAAATATAGTTTTTATATATTTTTTATAATTGCCATAAAAATTCAATGATCGATTTTAGTTGCTGATTGTGCCTATTACGTTATTGATTTTCATTGCCTTGTTCGATTATAAGATGATATGGAAATAGAACGATAGAAAATGAAGTATCTGGGTGGTTTCTTGGCAGGTGTCCAAATGCAGAACAAATTTTAATATTACCGGGAAAATATTAATGGGGTCATAGAACTGACAGGCGATGGTAATAATTTTTAAAAGAAAAATTCTATAGTTCAATATGACACGCCATCTTTTTGTTACAATAGCCATCTCTTTGTTACATGAAGTTGATATTTTTCAGCTACCTAAACGTTAGTTCCAAAAACGTATATGTTAGTTATTTTATAAAAAACTATCACTAGCTACAGTTATAGAATTATTTTTTCCTTATAGAACTTTATGATAACAATTACAAATGATACTCGTAATAACTTATATACCATCCGATATTTTAATATTTAAGTTTGCCGAAATGAAATGAAGTTTGCTGAAATAAAATTTGCCGAAACGACAAACCATGTCGTGAAACTCATTAAATTTGTTAATTATTAGAAATCTGAAAATGTCATCATTATTTATTAAACGCATCCAGTCACTGTGAGCCGCCCTCCGCAGATCGTTGCTCCATGTATTCATGGAATGTCTCTCCCTACGTTTGTTAAGGTGCGCTCTCCAATTTAGCCCTCGTTTACGTTCTACGTTCGTTGTCGTTGTTCTACGTTCGTTGACTTTCCGAAAAACGTGACCAGCTCATTGTCACTTTAATTTGCTAACTCGTAGTGCTGCGTCGGTGCCTTTCGTTTTCAGGTGGATTTCATCATTTCCAATTACAGTCACCATAGAACATATTGCATATTTTTAATGCTTAATGTTTTTTTTAATACTTGTATTAATTATTTTCAATACATCCTTATATTCTGTCTATTTCGATAACCAGAACAGTTCCTTTTTATTTTTTAATTTTAACATTATTTTATTGGCATTTATACAAACAATTTAAAGCTTAGACAAATTTAAATTAATCATGACAATACTAAACACCTTATTTGAAACAAAAGTCGATACTTAATTATATAATGAAACGAAATCGTATAGAATTTCGTTTCATTTTAGGTAACTACCATATTACACAAAAAGCAAAGACCACCGAATAAGAAACGTTTGTTCGCATTTGCACTTAGGTATTTGTTATCTGTGACGTGACAACGCCGAGGTGAAACAAGGGGGTCAACCGCGCATATTTATTATCTCGCCAGAGACGTAAGCCGCTTCGTCCTTTTGACTTATCAAGCTAAATTGTCTATACACGTAAATTTAATTTAGATAAGTATATTAACTAACTCATACTAAATCGCTTTGAAAACCGAGCAAATTTTTAATTCACAATGTTTTGGGTTCCTTATTATTTTAACAATGATCATGTTTTTTGAATATTTTGAAAGAATTAGAAGGCATTAATAGGGATATATGTATTGTAGAGATATATGATATATGTATGTAGTCCAACAATTTCATTGCAAAAATGAGGAGACCCCAATTGAGGATAACCTATGTATATACATTTTGTAATTAATTTTAAGTATTCATACTGACAATCGTTGGAGTAGAGGAGTGCAAGAGTGAAGTCAGAAATCCATCATCATCAACAGCCTAAGGCATTAAACTGTTGCATATAGACCTCTCCCAAGGAGCACTACCTAGCCTGATCTTACATATGGAGGCTTCTATTTCTTGTACTATGGATGCTACTTATTCCATCACGCATCCAGATTCTGCCAACCGTTCTGAACAGACCGTCATATCATCTGGCTAGGAAGTTTCACACTACGTTTGCTAAGAGAGGGTTTCTTCTCTGGCGTCTACTCAACACGTCTACTCAAGCGACTCGGTTCTGCGACGAACTTTGACAACTAATTTGCCCAATTGGGTTGATCAAATCTCTGGCGAAAAATATGTATCCACATGTCAAGGAGTAATTCATCATAATCAATAGAGCTGTACAGTCATGTTGCTCTAATCCCCACGTTTGGCGGGTGAATTGAGGATCGTGGATTGGTTTTTATTACACAGGTAGACGCAACTGCCCATTTACTGTCAATATACGTCGTGGCTTCGTACGACACCCACGACAAGAAATTGACGGCCCCATTCAATCCATTCAATGACAAGAACAAGGCACAACGAATAATTGAATTTCCTGTAGTAATAGATACAATAGGGTTTAACTGGTTACAGTCCAATTTTTCTGAATACTACTGGCTCGCTACTGGTTGGCCCTCCAAACTATCTTTATATATAATGTTTGGAACGAAGCTTGTTTTGAAGAGTTATATAAGATTACCTGGTCCTCGTCAATCTCACTAACTCATACATCGAGTAATAGACTATTTTTTATTGGAAAACAAAGTGGAAATGGCATCATTATTACAAGCCTTTGCGGTAGAGTCATAACATGTATCAGAGTACGGCAAGATGAAGCAACTCGTAAGGGGAAGAACCACACACTCACAGAATATAAGTCATAGTATTCAATGTTACTGCGTTTCGTACAATGGATTAAGAAACCTTTCACATTCTTATTTTTATGTAATACTCCTTTTACTTTCCTCTTGCCGTTGATGTTGCAGAGGTCTATGGGCAGTGATGTTTGATATCAAGTGATTTGCTTGTTGTTTTGCCTACGTTTCAGGAAACAAATGGTAAGAAAACACAGTCTTCCACACACAAAAACACAAAAAGAATTTAGATCTAAGTAGGCTTGTTTTTTGAATGTATAAATTCAAAATGCCATTGAACAAGGTAGGTTCCGATATACCTGCATAAAAATGCTGTTAAGCAAAAAGAGATTATTTTTCTCACTATCCTGTAAGGGGCTTTCCATGAATTATGTCACACGAAAATGATGAATTTGAAGCCCCCTTGTTCCTTTGACAGACTTTAGTATTTCATTACTTTAAATATATATATATACGTGGTGCCACAAAGGTTAAGTTCCATCCCTCTCGTGTCACTCAATGTGACACTTTATTTCCCCTTTCCCCTTAACGTGTGACGTAATTTATGGATGGCCACGAATAGGTAGATGGTGTGGAAAGCTTATTAATGACTCACCATTTGGCCAGATATGATTTTGTTCCTATCGATTAGTACTATCTCGTCAATCATTATTTTTTCTCGCCATAAATTCAAATACAAATATAATTCATTTAACGTTTCTCCCGTTAAATGAATTATATATAGCACATGCACAATTTTGTAGGCTCATTTTTCACACAGGTTTTTAAAGGACTTTGTTATAGTGCATTCATAACCAGGACTTAAGAATACTTTGTTTGATTCATGTTATTTATCTTTATACTTATTGGTATGCATTGGATACAAAACAATCGAATTAAATTTAAAGTAGAAACGATTCGATATGGAAGAGTTTTTCAATTTATAGTTGCAGGCCAAAAATTTCACGCGGCAAAAGTTATTATGGTCCAAACAGAATTTGTTGGCCAAACAAATTATAAGTTTTTACATTTCTGGACGATATTTGCATTTATCTCTCGTGCTACTGATATTCAATACTCGACAGGTAAAGTAAGGTTTTTTTTTGGAATACATTCCCCTGACGACTTTTTATTCCGAACCAGTTAAAGAATAATAAAAACTGACGATTATATCAATTTTTTGATAATTAATAATGTACGGTGTTACTTAGCGGGAAACGGTTATATAAATGGAATGTAGGGACCCTAGTTATTTAGGGTCCAATTCTCTCCTACATCTACCATCCACCTCTTATACGGTGTTAAGCCTATGGAACCTGCGGTTTGCGCAGGTTACCCTAATCACCATTATGTCCGTGGGCCCGGTATTCGATAAGGCTACAAAAGCTAATAGGCTAACAGTAATACCATCTTCGAATAATAAGGTAAACGAAATGTCAAAATTTCTTTAACTAAAATCCGCGAATGAAAAAACTTTTTTTCTTTCGCGGACAGAGAGTGGAAAAGTCTTTCTACAGAAGACAACCGAATAAAAGCTTTTCTTTTTTCGATTGTCTTCCGTAAAGTCTACTATGCCCGAAGATGCCTCGTGTTGGGGCGAAACACGTGTCGTTTTACAAGGTGGAAAAGTGGTAGTGTGTGTTTGGTGTTGTGTATAGTGGTTGGTGGGTGGAGAATTGCTGGCCGTTTTTCGATAAGTTTTTGGTTTGAGTTCCAAATAAATCCACTTCATCCAGCAGGAAAACACACATTATTAATTTTCTGTTATTGTTTGCTTGTCGCGGATCTTAGCTAAGTAAAACTTTGGACTATCCACATAAAGAAGTTTATTCATTTGTTTAAACATCTGGTAAAAATACTGTATCATCGTTCAGAAGAATAAATTAGTAAATGATTGGTATATTGCTGGATTAATAAATTATTATATACATCAGTACTTAATAACAAGGTAAACATATATCAAGTTTTAACATAATACACAGTCATAAATCTTAGTGGAATGTGTTCATAAAATACTTGCGATCGAAATAATTGATAGATTTATCTTGATTGAATAATAATAATAATAATATCTTTATTTTTAAAACGTTTACATATGTTACAGGACACTAGATCCCACACTAGGATTCCCTGTGTTGTGGGAAACTAGGCTCTTCCCTTCGTAAATAATACATAAGTGTTATGACATAAATATCAAAACAGTAGACAAAGAAAAAAATAGATTAAACACTATTGATAATAAAAAATGGAGAATAAAGATAATAAAATTAAAGATAATAAATTATTAAAGATGTGATCTGTATGTGTGTAGATGTGTGTGTGTGTGAGGAAACACATCCTTAAGAGGGATTTTTGTTATTGTTAAAGCATGACATCGTAATGTACGTAGTGATAAAATGAAACTTTATGAATTTTAAATCACATCACCATAGTTGCATCTAGTAACTGCCGACCGCTCGTACCTCCACAAAGCACATTAAACATTCACAGCTACAGAGAGAGTTGAGACTCTTTAATATTCAAATAGAACAGCATTAAACCGTGGGCCTGTGCAGAAGTAAGCAGCTGTCTTACTCCTGACATATTTAAATTTTCATATAATTCAATTCTACGTTGAAGAAGAACTTTTATGTGATCTAATCTCAGAAATATTCTTATGTTATCGAACGAATAGTTTAGGAACGCATAGACGACAAATATATAAAGAAACATTTCTTTTTTGTTTATATATTGTACATATGTATAAACTATTATAGCTTTGCAAAAGCAAAGCTTATTGCTTACATATTATATATGTAAGCAATAAGCTTAGGAAATATATATATATATATATATATATATATATATATATATATATATATATATATATATATATATATATATATATATATATATATATATATATATATATATATATATATATATATATATATATATATATATATATATATATATATATATATAGGATATTTTGATCCTTATTAAAAATACTCTGGTTTATATATAATATAATGGTGCCCAAAATAGAAGGAATTCCCCAGTGTGTAAAGCGTTAAAAAAATTGTATTTGACGTAAAATGACGTAGCATGTCCGTTAAGATGGTTGCTTGCCTAAAACTAACAATATGACACCGGTATGAGTATGTATCAATATCAACTAAACAACACAATGAGACGTTGAGTATTCGCGGAGTGTAGTCGAGCGTAAAGATGGGCAAACAATATAGTGGCGTGGTAAACTGGCGTCAACACCGTCGCACGGAACGAAAGCTATCAGTCAGAATTCTCCACGACTGTCAACCGATTTGCAACATAATAACTCAACGCTCCGAAAGCATACCGAAAAGTTCGGGCGCGCTAGGAGAAGGTGGCGCGCGGGGGGGAGGGGAGTGAAACAAATGTAACGTATATCTAATGTGAGACGCGTCGACTAATAATCAATGTAAATATTTATTTAATTTATACTGTTTTTCCGAATTGGAAATGAAACTGGACCGGCCACATCATGAGGACAAAAAAGGAAAAATGGACAAGAGACATCGTGGAATGGTATCTCAGGAATGGAGAAAGATAAAAGGGACGGCAACCAAAGAGATGGGAAGACGATTTATCAAAGGGATGGAGAAGATTAAGCCGGGACAGGGAGGCCTATGTCAAAGGACAACCTGACAAAAAGCTAGTGACACTATAAATTTTATAAATTTATAGTGTGTTAATCTAATTATTTGTAAATACTATGGTCAGCGATTAAAGGCTTATCTTATCTTATTTTTCCGCACTAAAGCTTCCGTTTGGAAGGAGGTTTGCATCAAGCGAGACTCCGTGAAATGATTAGAGTTAGACGCAGGGAGAGTGGAAGGACAATGTTTTTCCGGTCGATTACCAACAAGATGGACAGACTTTATCAAAACTTTTACCAAGTGTTCTATTATCGATTGTACACGTAGTGCCACTGATAGAATGAGAAGGAGAAGCTCCACTGAAGCCGTTACTAACTTGTTAGACGATCCAAGACTAAGACCACTCCGCCAGAAGTTTTTTACCGCCCATTATGCAGCAATAGCTCAGAAGATTAAAGATCGTTAAAGATCGAAAAGGTTAAAGATCGAGTTTACGAATTGACGCTGGGAATCAAAGCGTCAAAAGAAAAGGGTACGAAGCCTTGATTGATCTATTGATGTGAACCATGACCCTAAAATTTGGCTGATGCCAATCACAAATTATATTTTTTTTATATATTCACGCCTATCCCCCGCAGGAGTTGGCAGAGACCACAGAGCTCCATCCGCTACTATTCATCGCAGCGAAACGGCTCTCCATTGGTCGCTTCGCGCCTTCGTGAGAATCAGGACGTGACGGGTGGCGAACCACGTAGCCGTCATTTTTCAACAAATTGCGTATATTAAATTCGTCTTAGTGAATCCCGATCATCGAGCTATATGATGTCCCACAAGTTATATGCTGCGTTTTATACAGTATTTTTTAATAATACTCTTCACCTGACGACAAGTTTAATGATAAATAATACAGATAAGAAAACCTCATAAAATAAAACTCATTGTATTGTATTTTACAAGATTAGTCTACAAAATGTCTACATATTATTTTAACAGCTTACATATGTATGTGTGTTCTGTTGCTGGTTGCGGGTTTCTCCATTTCGAGAGAAACTAACGTTTACCCACCACGCTTATTCAAGATGGATTGGTAAGGTATTTTATATATTTTATACATTTGGAAAAAATATCTGTAGGCCTTATATTTACTCGATGGCAGAATTCGGCGGAATCGAACCCATCATTGACTTCGTAAGCGGCAGCCCCGCCTCTGATCCAATAGGGTCGTTATTTTTACGTATTGCGTGCATATATTCTCAAGTTCGAGATTCGTTTATCAAACTAAAATTAACTAACATTGGCTTCGCGCAGTAAAGGGGCGATCTACGTTTATGACGTACTATTTCATTGAAACCCGTCCATGAAATTATTTTGAATCTAATTAATCTGTCTTCTTTATTAGTACGTGGGCATTTTAAGCGGATTGCGTTGATTTAAACTCGGTAGCTCATAGAATGCGTATAATGAAGCATGCCGATATTACAAATAATGTTTCAATAACACAAAAAAAACGACGTTAAATTTTATTTTATGATTGCTTTATAACTGAAATCATTTGTTTAAAGTTTTATTGAAAATGTTTCTGAAAGAAACAATTAAATTAAGAACCTAGAAGCCTTTAGAACCAAACTTTATTATTATTGATTTGATAATTTTGCGATGTTGATCACACATTTTATACAATTTTGGGGCCTTTATACGAAAGCCCCATCTGTACACCGTGCATCAGAATGAAATACAGACACGGTTTTTATGACCGAATAATAGCGATATAACTAAAGATTTTAATATATAATAAAATTAAGGATATTAAATTAGGCGAAAAGTTGTTAAAACATAATAAGCTTGACCACTTACATTTGTTTGTTTCAAATCTTGCGATAGCTTTATTTGCTTTTGGATGGATTCTCATGAACACACAGAGTTCCCGTAACAATACAAAATTTTTATAATTTCAACTTGCCAACGAACGAAGAGCCGTTTCGCTATGAATATGAGATGAAGGATGGATGAGTGTGAAAGAAGCAAGAAAGGTGTGTCGGGATCGTAGCGGATGGAGATCTGTGGTCTCTGCTTAACCCTACAGGGAGACAGGCGTGACTATATATATGTATGTATGTCAACTTGACAGCGAGTGTCTATCAGGAAGTGGAAAATGGAACTATTCTACCGTTTTACTAGTAACCCCATCGAGAGTCCATTGTAATTGGTTAAAAAAAAACAAACTAAAAATTGGAAAATAAAAATAGGTAAAAAATCTATTTAGTTAAACGTTTTTATTCTTAAACTTAAATAAAAACGTGGTTGTTATGCGCCCTCACATTTTTATATTAGTGTGTTATTAAAACCGTTTACTTAAAAGTTTTTCTATCCATTTTTATTATGGGATAAAAAGGCAAACGAGTTAGCTTGTCGCCTGTTGGAAAGCAATCAATGGCCCGTATAGATATCTGCCACACCGTATTCATTGTATAAATGTTGCCATCCTTTAAAAAATGTGTAGGCATGTTTTGTGAAGGTCTATATGTAGTAGCTTCAGGTAGCTGGTTCCGCAGAGTTGTTCGTGAAAAATGTATAGTATTAGATCCTTACAAATCGCTACAAACTTTTTTCATAGCTATTTATAAAGTAACTCTAGTGATTTTAATACAAAAAACACATTCAATATTGTCGCAGTCTCAATTAAATAGAAAATAAACACGACCTAAGAATGCTTAATTATAATAAATTAAACTATATCTTATAATACAGGTTATTTCAACGCGAGAACTCGACACTTGACGTCGGGTCAACTTATCTATTCTAGTGAGTTCTCGGCAAAATAAATTATGATATGTACTAGCTTGACGTAGATTATTCAAGCCTTAACATTGCCGGTAAAGGTGAAAGCTATTTATTTTTAAAATAGACCCACTATTTTAAAAATAAATAGCTTTCACCTGATGAGATGAACGCGTGTTCAAATATTGTTTTCCCCTGAGGGTTTGAGGCGTTCAAATTCATAAACTTTGGACCTTGACCTACAAAACCATGTAGTTTCTTTGTTATTTATTCATGAATTTACATTGCTTATTTATATTTTTACTTTACTTTGCTTTTGGAAGATATCTTCTTGTGCGTTTCACACTTGGGCCAAATTTCTCTTTCTTTCTTTAAAGGCAATTAGTTACAACTATTATGCCAGTGTCAAGTAAAATAATAATATCCAATTTCTTGAAATATTTCAAGTCAGCTTATCACGTTACGTCTTGATTAAATGGTGGCCATTTTACCAAAACCATCTATGGATTTGTTCAGTCAACTTAAAAAAGTCACGATACACGCACTTATTTCATATCACTTTACTTATACACCTTAATCGAACCATATTGCATAATACGCCACAAAAATTAAACAATATAACTAATAATAATATAAGATTATGAAAATGAAATAAAAACACGTCACTGATGTAAGTTGGCGGGAAAAGTCCTTGGACCAAATTATTCGCAATTTTTATCCAGTTTTGTTCTTTACGGTTAAGTCTACTGCCATATTAGTTTCTAAATTGGTATAAAAGTCCACTGCTAGAAATTTTCTTTCTTCATAAATTGAGGAGTATTGCTCTAATATCCACGCATAACAGACAGAGTGTATAGATTGATTTTATTACGTCAGTAGACGCTACTAACTATATAGTAGTATAGTCGCGCTTTTAGTCGTCTTGGACTATCCACACTGGAATATTGGGGGTGGTCCTATTCTTTGTGTATATGCCATACCTCCTAAGCAGTATAAAAAGATACCGGGAGGGGGAGGGGCAGTTCAACACGATTTATTGAAAACCCAAAAATTTAGGGTGCGTGTCAATTTACACTATTACACATCTATTATTAAATAACTATCCATAAACCTACACATTTCCCAAAAGCCGGCCCAATGCTTCTGCAACGCCTATGGTATTGCGGATGTCTATGGGCGGCGTTGATTGCTTTCCATCAGGTGACACGCCTGCTCGTTCGCCTTTCTATTCCATAAAAAGGACTAATGAATTAAACACTATGTAAGTTACTGTACAGGAAACTCTATGGTTAGCATATTCGCATAATATTACTTTATTATTATATAATGTGGGTTAAAAACAAAATGAGTTAAAAACACTGACATATAAAATAGGATCTCTTAGGGCTTCACATGTGGTACATTTGTCATTACAATTGTAAAAAAGAAGTTAGCTGCAGGCAACAGTTAAGTTTTTCTTGTAACTGTATAGTAGAGAACGCCAGCGTTTTTAGGACTGAGAACAGATGTGGTCCGCTCGTACGTTTTTGTTCCGTTTGAATTCTTAATGCTTTGTTTTAGAGTGAAAGATGACGCTGCAGATATATCGACCCTACTGGCGAAGGTTACATCTCCTTTTTTACAGCTCTAACCCTTTATTAAATTAAAGTAGTCAAATGTATTTTTTATTCATTACTTGAAAGGAAATAACACAATATAAATTTTTAAATTATCATAATTTGATTAAATTAATAAATAAGGGTAGTCATATTAAAGATTTTATAGTGAATTTGGCTGTTCGTGAAAGTTTTACACGAATTCTACATTTTATGACTTACAAAGAATCTAGCTCAAAAATAATATTCTGTCTGAATAAGTAACCAAACAGTTTTGAGTTTGATTTAAGCTTGAAAAAAATAATGTATTACGGTTCATTATATGAATATTATGTTGGTGTGCTAGCTACAATTTTAATTTCATATTTGCTCTTTTTTTCATATTTGTTATTCATTATTACAGACGATTATTATTATGATACTTTAATTTTATTTTCTTTTAAATAATTTCAAACGTAAGTGGTTCTCTAGGCGTGCACCAGAAACATATATTTTTGAGTTTTATTCAAAAGAAAATATTTTTAAGTTTAAAGTAAACCAGCTTTTAAATTAATAAAATTAATTAATTTATAAAATACTTATAATATGGTTTTTCCCAATCAATATTTTTCCGTCTGTACTACCAGCCTCGTATTTTACATACATTTGAATATAGATTTTACGCAAATGTCATCTTTGCGTACGTTCTTCATCAAAGGTATTTCCCGTAATGAAACTCCGTGGTGCAATACGTTTAGAGGGAAAATGTACATGAGAACTATTGCTTCAGTGTCTTGTATGAAAATTTCAAAATATTATCGAGTAACATTAGAAATAACGCATTTTAGTAAAAAATGGTACACGCATAAATACTTTAACATATTAGGAGTTTTGCTCAGCTCAGCAGGAGATTTATTGTGAATAAAATCAATTGTTGTATGTGCGATATTTTAGGTTGAAAATAAAAAAGATCACAAATATCCCAAACCTCCTTAGTATAAATGATTACATTAAACTTTCAACTTAAATATAACATATATAATAATAATATATTCGATACTATAATAAAAAAAAACGCTGGGCTGGGCACGTAACACGGATGGACGAGTCTACAGTACCCAAACGCCTACTCGAATGCCTAAGACTAAACCAGATGGTCGTAGAAACCGCGGAAGGCCTAAGCTCGGATGGCTATATGGAGTCAAGGACGACTTAAAGTCAATCGGTGTGAGGGGCTGGAGGGAAAAAGCCACACTAAGATCCGACTGGAAAAATTTAGTGAACCAGGCTATGGCCCACTCGCGGCTGTAATGCCTTGATGATGATGATGATATATATAATAAACCTAAGAGAAAACATTAGATGGCGGCAATTCCTATTTATGAATCGAAACCTATCTCTACGCCGAACTATCAATTAAGTAAACAAAAATCATAGAAGAAATCTTACTGATATTATATCTGTCCTTTACCATGATTTTCTTCGTTCGCAAACACATACACAACACACTATGAATTTTGAAACCACTATGTTTTATATATTCCATAACTACCAAATTATATATTATATTTGCTATTAACGATCAATGGCCGTAGATCACAATTTATTAACACACCATACTTGTTCCACCACAAACGAGTAACTGACAAATACCAGAGGAAATTGTTAGTTTTAATTTAACTGCATTTAACGTACATATGTATGAGGAGGAATATATTAAAATACTACAAGATAATGTTCGCAAAGTGCACGTGCTTTTGTTAATTAAGAGTACCACGCACACACGTGGAAAAATTTTAACGGCTAGCGTGCCTGGCACGGATATCAAAGATGCCAGATAATAACAATGTTTGTGATATTTACAAGCGAGCGCAAAACATGAGTTTGTCGTAAAATTTGAAAATTCATCCACTGGCGTGAAGATTGAAGCTCCTGCTGATCAGCGATCGTAGTATCACTCCACCAATACCTGGGGCGACCGACCAGACGTTGATCAAACGGTATTTCCATGTATTTTATTTTGGCAGGTCAATCCTCTCCTGGTATTCGAGCCAACGAAGTCTATCTGCTATGTCTCTGAGATTATACTTGTATTAGTCATCTTTAGTTTCAGCTCATCGATTTCAGTATTCTTCGGGAGGCAAAGATACACTTAAAGCCACTAGCAGAGTAAGTAAGCGTGGTGGTTGACTTAAATATTTGTATTGTTTAAGTCAGATATTTGAAAGATGAAATGATGAATACTAATATTTTATTGCTAACTATTTAACCGCCTTGACCCCTACTTCACTTCATAAATACATATTATGAAAAGAAAAGATCTTCAATGTCTATGCTGTTACATATGTCATGGGTGGAATTGGATATTTTCTATTCTGCTCGTTTGCTAATCTATATCATAAAAAAGTTGTTGTGAGATTATATTTAAAAACTAAACAAAATGTAGTGTTACACAAATTTAAAAGTTACATTATGTAATTAAAATTAAAAATTATTAAAATTAAATTTAAAAATTACATGATTTAATAAAATTATGATATCTTATTGATATCGAAGTTATTTCCAAGTCTTGCCGTCTAATTTAAACCTAATTTTTTTGACACATGCTATTGTGATTTTCAATTGTTATTTTAATTTGTCACATGTCACAAAGCTTTAATTATTATTTTCAATTAAAGCTTTGTGACAAATGCTATTGTGATTTTCAATTGTTCATTAATGGTGTTAGGTTACGTTATTTAAGAATCGTATACAACTAATTTCACAAGAGAAACAGACGACAGACGACTCCATGATTCATAAAATTTTCGCGTTGTGAAAATTAAATAATTTTATTTGATTAATTTGAAAACGAATAAAGATACTACTGACTATTATTTAAATATAATTACTAATAATTGAAAGTTATATCCGAATTATGGTTTCTATACATAGTTTTCATTAACTTCATGTATCGGAATTTCATACAAATCATACTAGGGAAAGATGAGAGCACAAAATCGCGCGGTCGAAGACCAATGCGATTGGTAGATCAAATAACCGATACAGTATCAAAGCAAGAAGTAGAAGCGAGCGACTGTTGATTGGCGTCTAGCAATATATTGCATACCAGCGCTGGCAGACAATGAAATTACCTGTAACGTTAGGCGGCAGTACGTAGTATATTTTATCGAATATTTTAATTAAAATGGTCGCGGGACCATGAACTCAGATAGCAGTTACTTTGCTCCTCAGTCATTTAGGTCTTCAAATGTAAACTTGGTTTCTTAATTTCTATTCTTTGTATATTAACAATTCGACATATAATTGAAACGAAATGCATATATGCATATAAAGGATACATGTTCTTAATACAGGATATCTTCGGGTGTTATTGAACTTGATGGAAATTGTTTTGTGTTCCATTTTATTGATGGTTTGTTGAAGGGCAATAATTAAGGTCGTAGACAGTACTAGTACTCGTATCTTGCGAGTACTAGTACTGTCTACGACTACGAGGCGAGTGAATACCCTTGAAATACATTAATGCTATTTTGAATGTGAATGTAAACATAAAAAGTATATTGTACTTTTCCGTAACTATCTCTTCTCATTTAAATATTTAATAGGTGATTGTACTATTAACATACTTCGAAAACGATACATTATCTCCGTGTATTTTAAAAGAAATAGGATGTTTTGAAAACTGCTTTCTAAGTTCATGGTTCCGCGACCATTTTAATTAAAATATTGGGTTAAATATACTACGTACCGCCGCTTAACATTACAGGTAATTTCATTGTCAGCCGGCAGCCGGCGGAAGACAACCGAAAAGTGAGTCTTCCGTAGAGTCTACAATACCTGAAGATGCCTCGCGTTGGGGCGAAACACGTGTCGTTTACAAGATGGAAATGTGGTAATGTATGTCAGGTGTTGTGTATAGTAGTTGATGGGTGGAGTATTGATGGCCGATTTTCGATAAATTATTGGTTTAAGTTCGAAATAAATCCACTTCATCCAGCAGAAAAACACACATTATTAATTTTCTGTTATTGTTTTGCTTGTCGCGGATCTTAGCTTAGTAAAACTTTTGACTGTCCATATAGTGATGGATTTCCGCAAAGTAACGCCTGACTCCATAAATAATAGTTCGAATATGTTAATGGTGGTAGCCTATTGGTTTTAACAGCTTTATCGAATACTGGGCCTGCGGGCAAGTACCTCGAAGCCTGCTGGCAAATAGGTTTAGTTTTTAGTATTTTAGAACTTAACTAAGACTAACGTATGGTAATTAATTTATAACTATGGAATAGCCATGCTCTGACACGAGTGAGCGTGCTAGACCTGGGAAATACCACACGTTCACCGGATATTGATAAATAGTAGCATTTTTTTACTGTATTGCGTTTTATGAGATGAGTGCAGGGATCTAAAAGTCAAACTCTTTTCAGCTTTCTAGGTAAACGAGCGAGATTCCTAGGCAACTAGTATTGGCTCGACCTTCATCTATACCCTAGCCAAATTCCGAAAAGAATGTTTAAAACCAAGCCGTTGCTTAGCAACCAATGACCTACATACATATATTGACAACCTTTTTCAAATGTTAACAACCAAGTGCAGAATGTGCTTATAAAAACGTTGATTATTAAAAAAACTTAGTTGCATCAACAAAAAAAAATCATCATTTTATTATTTATACACTTAAGTGCAGAATTTGCTAATACATACACCGCTTAAAAAAATATTTTTCAACAAATCAATATTGACAAACGTACATGTTTGTCAATATTGATTTATTGAAAAATATTTTTGTTTTTTCAGTAAAAATGTAAAATACATATATAAAAAAAGTACTATTAATACGACAATGATTGTCAACCATATTATGAAATATGATTTAAAGCAGCAAATATGTTTTTCCAACGTGAATATAGGGGTGTCAAATTAAAAGAAACAAGATTTTATTTCTTCATTTTGTAGTAAAACAATATTATTATGGTTGTGTGAGTGATTCGGGTGTAACGAGCTGTAATAACAATTGTTAATGAACATTTAATATATAAAGTGTAATATTTTAGTCAATAAACAAAATTTGTAGTATCTGATTTATGATAACCCTAAAACGGTTTAATTACATTTAATCTTATCGAAATTTGACTAAGGTATAGATGGTGGGGACGAAAAATTGATTTATAGCATGTTTTACAGTAGTGAAATTCAGCGGTCTGCTCATTACAAGTGCTTTAAAAGTAATAAAGGACATTTACATGAACGACTACAAAAACTAAGTAAACTTAGCAGTTTTACACAAGATCTATTGATTTTGGCGGGAACTTCACGAATGCGATTGGCAACTCAACTTTTTTTAATTATTTTTTTCCCTAACTACTTCTTTCTTTTCAAACTGGCTGATTTCTTTACTTTTTCATCTTATAAAATATAAAAATTACTACTTGAAAAGCGAATATGTGTCTTTTAATATTTTTTATAATTATGTAATCATATAACGCAGAGCAGCCTTTTGCGTTTGACCCTAATGATGAAGCATTTTTACAATTCGGTACAGTGTGTGCTACTAATGTAATGGAATTTACAGCTTCATCGAACTCAGAGCAGGGACAATCCAAATATTTTAACGAAATTTTTACAGCCCTATTATATCATACCCCTGAACATGGGCGCCAGGGTACTCAGACTCCGAATAAATATAACATCTATGGGCCATACATATTATTTTTCTTAATGTGGAAAATCTAACCCACGAATATTGCTTCCGAAAGCGGTAACTTTACCACTGTGCCACATAAGTCGTCTTTTTATATTATAATTTAAATTTACTTATTACGAAGTTGTTTGAGAATATGCTTTTTATATTTATAAATTAAATCCATACAAGAATTCCTAGTTGATGGGATATTATTTTTTTTATAAATCTCAATATCTACTATTGTGGTGGTAGGTTGTATGTAAACTTTGTGACTGATCTCAATGTATATAGAGGTTGTTTGCCATTTTCAAACGAGTGAAACCACAAATTAGTTAACCGCACATTATTGAATCCGAAATACCTCGCTTCGGTTGAGAACGCGCTCGTCTGTTTCAACTCTATTGGTGCAAATTACACATAGTTATACATATGTATATGACATTATAATAACGTTAGAGCTATCTAAAGCTTTTTTTTTAAATAATACTAGCAATTTTCTAATATTACTAGAAGTTTTTTTAATAATTCCAACTAAGCTTATTGCTTGTGCTTGTTGCTAGGATACGGTTCACATCATTAGTCCAATGGTGGATTCGAACTCACGACGTAAGTCATAAGCCCGATCCCTACCAACTGAGCTATAGTTGTTCTAATTTCAATAGAAAATAATAACTATCGCATTTTCATGCAGTCTTCTAGAGGAGTTTTTTTTTTTATAAAATTAGTTTAATTTTGTTAAAATACTTTAAGTCAATTTTTAACGTATCAAAACTTTCAATTATATAAATTTGTTTACAATAATATCTTCAGATGAAAAAATGTATTATATAAAAAGGTTTTGATTATGGTCATTAAAAATATTTATTTAGTCAGTCCTAGCATTGATTTTTTGAGAAAAATGACGTAACTTCCTGATTAAATGGCTTTACTAGAATTTTCAATAGCCTTAATGATGTTGTGTTTGTATTTCATCTTCATAATCTTATTTTATCATCAGTTATATTGTTTAATTGTGCTGGCGTATTATAGAATATAGTTCGATTATGATTTATAAGTGAAGTGATATGAAATAAATGCATATATTGTGACTTTTTAAGTTGACTGAATAAGTCCATAAAAGGTTTTGGTAGAATAGCCACCATTTTATCAAGACGTAACGTGACAAGCTGACTAGACATTTCCAGAGATTTGAAATTATTTCATTTTACTTCACACTGGCATAACAGTTATAACTAATTTCCATCAAAGAAAAGAAAAAATTAATGTCCTTTTTTATTTTAAATTAACATGCTAAATAACGTAAGAGGAAATGACTCCATGAAATATAAGCAAATAAATGACGCGAAAATGTATCACGGAAAGTGTCTTAGTGGAATAAGCGGAAATTTACCCGTCTCGACGATACGAACCGATAATACAATAGTAATCAGTGGGTTACAACCTAGTGTCACACGCTCTCTCGAGAAATACGATAAAATCAATCGATTCAGCAATATGTGATTAACCTCTGGTCGCTTGCCGAGCCAAGCTCAGGGTTTTACGTTTAAATCTCTAGCGATGACTAAAGGTTTTTGTAAGAAAATGACAAATTACGTTTCCGTTTCCTGGATGTACATAAATTGTGTCTCGGGTGTCTCAAAGAAAATGCATCCGAACTATCTTTCAATCTTTTCGAAAATAACATAGTTCCATTAAAAAATAGGACGGTTCGAAGGATAGAGAGACTTAGAGTGTTATTACATATAGACACTTTTTAATTTATACTCTGCGCAGGTCACACACCTGAGTTTCCAGAAGAGGTCCGCATGGGCGAAATAGTATTGTATATAACAAAACACCCGTGCGATTTATTTGACTTATAAATTTAAAATATACCTGTATGTATAAAACATACAGTATACTTTTTCTTAAAACGTGTTTAATTTCCTCATGATAACAGCCTCTCTTCTCATGAGTATCGTAAAAAAGGCTTTAGAAAATTTTCAAAACATAACTTCATTTAATTAAAAATATTTGATTCTGATTTAATAAATATAAATATACTTTATATTTATTAAATCAATTTATTTAGTATAAACTGATTTAATAAATATAAAGTATTTTTGCTTTTAATTAAAACATTAACTAAAAATTTCACTTAAAATTAATATTTTCAGTTTATTTTGATTTATGTTTTTATTTAAGTAACTGAAAAATACAAACATTTCAAACATTCATTGCAAATGTCTTCTAGCATTTCGTAACATTCTCATAATAGATTTAGTCAGTTTAACCGTTTATAAAATTAGTTTGGACAACTGAGACACAAAAAACCTATATAAAATTATTTTATTAATAATAAGGGGGATTCGATTCCCTGAACTTTAGTTTAGATATCTGTCACTGTATATTGAATACCGAATAAAATAACGATGCCTAACGATAGATTTAATAAAATCAATATTCTGAAATAGTTACTAAAACTGATTGCAGCTTAAATGGTCACAATTGTAGTTGCGCAAAATAAACGGTTGTGAAGTTGTCTTCATTTGTCATATAAAATATTGGACCTTGGGATGTAATTTACAAATGAGAATTTTTTTTTCAATTCCGTAATCTCACGTTTTAATTACGTGTGTTTTTGTTGCATTTCATTCAATATATTTTGATGAAGTGACATTTGAGCACTTTGATTTTAGTTAGTCTGTGATTCATCTCAACATTTGTGTTAATACTGCTCAAAACTTATTTTAATTGAAACACTAGTTCTTTGCTCAACTGTCATTCATGATGAAGTAAATATTATTTGACTTTTCCCGCCAATTTATATTAAAGATGTCGTATTTCATTTTCATAATCATTAGGCGTATTGTTTTATACAAGTAGTTCTATTAAGACGTAGAATTAAACTAAATAGAAAAATTAAACTAAAGTGCAAAAGTATTGTGAAAGATTAAAGTTTTCAGTAGAACTGCTATCAAAATATAACGAGACAAATTTCTTAGTGTTACATAGAAAATTAACATCTCAAGATATTTAGTATTTTATATGACATTCGCATAATTCTTTTAGCGTATCACCATTACCAAAAAAGAACAAAATATTGTTTTTTTTCTGTGGAGCATATCTGGCCACCAATTAATTGTCACACGAAGGTAGTCGATACAGTGCGCCATATCGTTAATTTGTTTAATTAACATGAATTAATAGCGTCGGACGTTGGTCTTGCCGTCACGTGATCATTCACAGTAAATAATATTGTTGCAATGTCAGGCCTCAAGTAGATGTAACCAATACACATGCAGTTGTGGATTACTTATATCAATTGCACCGGGGAATACGAGTCTACAAGGCAACTGGAAAATTGATAATAATTTTTCAGAATGCGCAGAATACTTTTAAGAACTCAACTAATATGCCGCTGATGATCCTAGGCTATATCAAAATTATTTTTAACAGTCCATATATATCCCACTGTTGGGCACAGGCCTGTCCATTTCTGGAGGAAAGGATATTAATTCACCACAATTGTCTAAAGCAGATTAAACAGACTTAGATTAAATACATGTAGGCATCGGAAATCGATCCCGCGAACATTGACCCGAAAACGGTAGCCTCGCTATTGAGCCAATATATACGACCTATAGTCTATATCCTTTTTGTATTTAAATTATAGAGATATAAATATTTAAACTATTTACGTCTATTATTACAGATTGTCAAATTACGTCAAAAAACTTAAACAAAAATCTTTAAACAGTGGCTCGTGCATCCAGATTCGGAATAAATTAATCTCCATGCCCTGATGCAGGAATAGTATCCGCAATCCTTGACTCAGAAACATTGACCATTTTGTCATTAAGTCATTTGGTTCGTCAAGACTAACATTATTAAGCCCATAAAAATAGATATAAGATAACTTTCATAATCGCCTTATATTTATTTCATACTGTCATATTGAATCCTATCACAGGTGAATTTCATAAAATTTACAAGTTTTTAGTATAAACACGTTAAATAACGATTGTTTATTTTGTGATTTTAGTTTTTATTTGTCGCCTATACAATAATATATCTATTTACCATGGTACAGAAACGTTCGATATTTTCAATATCAAAATACATCAATTAAAGCGATCGCTCCGTGATATCTTTGGCAGCCGATAGATAGAGATTTCTTATATTTTTTATTTAATTTTATCCGTTAAATTTTATAATATTTCATTATTACATAAGTAACCCTATTGTTAAAATGTAGCCATGCTGTGTGCAAATTTAAAGAGTTATAGTCCGAGCGTTGTTAAGTTTATATTATATAGTATTCTTTTAGAATGTAACATGTTTTTATGCCTAATATATAAATAAATTTCATAAGAAAAAGGAAATGTAGTATGCGTTATGACTTACTAAATGCAAGTACTATTTATTGTTTGTTTGAATATTGCATATCTCGTTAGTAATTTTTTGTTTGTTTTGGCGCCAAAATTATTTGAAGTTGTTTTGAATGTACTTCTAATGCTTCGTTGCATTATCCTTGGAATGCATATATATGTAAATATCCAAACTGGTTTGTAATATTAACTAGTACACAACATTTTTCTCCAATAGTCTGCTATATTATATAAAATATTAACAACGGAATTATTAAAAATATTAAAAAAAATTACTGCTTTTTAATTTTACTATTATTTTATTATTTTTAAATATAACGAGTATATAAAAAAGGTGACTTTTTTGTTATTTAAAATACATTTTTTTTTATTGTTATAGTATGGCAAAAGCGAGATCACCTGATGATGGAAAGCAATCAACGCCTAATATTACAACTGTTGCAAAAATATGATGACCAACTTTTATTTTAATTTTATAAGGCTTTATTATTCAACATTTTAAGACAGATTATAGCAAAAATATGATGACGCTTTATATTAATTTTAATTTTAAATATTTAAGATTAATCATAGCAATATATAAAAATACATTTTAGCTGTTACCTAAAAAGCTTTTCGATTTTTTGGGATAAATGTAACCTTTTAATTTTGATTTACCGCATACTTGTTCCCAAATAAACGTTACACTGATGTGTATTTTGGCAACAGTACTTAACATTTGGAAAGGAACGTACATACATTGACCCGTTTAAGATTTAAATACTGTGGCAATTTAAATTCGTGTTATATTTATAGCCTATATTTTTATTATTAATGATTTTAAAACTAATTCTATTCATAAATGTTTAAGTAAATTAATATTTGATTGTAAATGTTTAAATAAATTTGCATTTTTGTTAGACCCATTAAAACAAAACAATCGCACAAACAAACAACATTGCGGAATAACATTTAACAAGCTGACACCCTGAAACAATTCATCTACGAACGTAGCGGTGATATCCGACTCGCGACATTTTTGCTTCACAAATATCTTCTATGGGCACAGCACACGCGAGATACCGAAAAGGGTTGTAAATGGTGATTTAGTGGTTTGTTCGCGTGAGCTTACGGCCAGGGGGATCGCGCAGCATGTCAGCGCTCTCGGTTAGACGACGGACGACTGCTCGGCTTCGCTACTTCGCCAGTCCACCACTCGCGGAAGCCATGCGCATATCTCGACGTCCATACGCCGCATCCATGGTCAATGCTAACAGCTTCATAGCTTGTTCTTTGCTCAAATTCTTACAACGGTTATTAAACTTATATCTTTAATTTTGCTAAGAGTTGTAATTGTACGTTATTATTTCTTTCTAATTGTAAGTATATAAAGTGCTTTTATGTTATATAAACTATCTCATTTACAATAAAAATACACCACATTGTTTCTTATCTCATCTATTTAGTTTATTTACTAATAAATTCCTTAATGTTTATTGACATTTATTTATATTTTTTGAACCAAAATTTGTGTCGACTTTTATAATAATATATTTAATTAAAACTTATATAACTAATTTACTTAAAATAAATTTTCCTGAATACCAAAAATTGTATATATCAAGATATAAGCTATGTAAAAAAAAAGCTATGTAAAAGTATGTTAATCTGCATGGTTTTTACTTTATGACCCACTACTGGGGACGAGGCCTCCTCATTTCTAATATAATCCTTATACGCGGGAATTGACCGACAACTATTGACTCTTTAAGCGGTGGATTTGTCGTTGAGCTAATTTTCGTTCAATTTTTTTAAATGTTTTTATAATTAATAATAATAATATATTTGTTAATATTATACTTGTTATTAAATATAATTAACATTTTATTATTATAGAATAAGCTGTCATATTCAAGCAGTCATATTTAGTCTTGGCTTCTGACAAAATAAGATGTAATTGTTCTCAACCACATCACTTCTTGACCCGAAACTCCAGCAGGGATGTAGGGATACAACGATATCTAGGAAAACCAGATTTTACATTTCGATCTTCTCCCATCTTTGTATATTGTTATTCATAACTAGTTAACATAAAATTGAAAGGAATGGGGTAAAATTTATTGAGTCAACCTATTTCTTCCTGTTGACATCTTATGAAGCCACTATGAGAGCAAATATTAATAGATGTGCTTTGCCGTCTAACTGAGAATAAAAATTAATCTACAATCCCCGATCCACTCGGAAACAGTGGGGATAATGGCCATATCCATCAATTTTAAGATAATGAATATCCAAGCAATGAACCGTCACGGTAGTATTATTTATTAAATAGAAATTACTTTATCATATGCGTCTTTCATTCGTTAACACAGTAGAATCCGTATATAACGACCTCGTCTACGTCGATCAACCGCTTTTAGCAACGTAAATGCAAATTCAAGTTTAGTTTTATACTCTCAAGTTTGTCTATATAATGGGACGTTTTGTGCGTCATATATTTGGAATCAAATGTATTTGTATAAAATTTAAAAAGACATTTTATCTTAATCTTAATTATATAAAAAATGTAAGTGTACTTTTTCTACCAAAAAAATTATAAACGCTTGATTTGTATATTTTAACAACATTAAGAGATTAAACCAATCCAACCAAACCACGACCAATTGGCTCCGTGGCGGGGCCCTCCGCCCGCGGAGTCAATGGTCGCGGGTTCGATCCCCGTATTGGAATAAATATATGTATGGATTACAAATATCTATTCCGAGTCTGGTAACCCCGCCAATCCGCATTGGACAAGCGTGGTGGGTTGACATCGTCCCTCCAGAAATGGAGAGGCCCATGCTCAGAATTTACACATGCGCAGAGAAAATGTATATTAATTCCATAAAATAGTTTATTAAAATGAGTTTGATTGAAAATGTTCTTTGCATAGTTATTTTCCCAGGAGTAAAATAATTCAAAATACGAATGTATGTTACATAATATTAATCCCAATAAAACCTTCAGTGGAATATGGTAATACGTTATTTATGTCAGTAATTTTATTACATGGGATCCGAAAGGTTTTACACGGATGTTTTATATCATTATATTAAAATAAAACAGTACTTATTATTTATTCGTAAAGTTAGTTACATACAACAGTAGTATTAAGGGGTCTTCTATTATATAATTTATTAGTATATAAAGAAGGAAAAAATAAAATAAAGTTTAATTTTTATTAACGGACGGTAGCCGTTTCGGACGACCGATTTGGAGGTCTATCTTGTTTCGTGTACTTCCTTCTTCCTTTGTCATCATTTATTTCTTCTTCTTCCATAAAATCTTTCGTAACTGTAAGATAGGCAATGGGTCTGCAGTGCCCCTGGGCCTCTCCAAAGCTTTTGAGATTTCGATTTATCGATATATTTTTTTTTATATATTCACGCCTATCCCCCGTAAGGGTTGGCAGAGACCACAGAGCTCCATCCGTTGCCATTCATCGCAGCGAAACGGCTCGTCATTGGTCGCTTTTCGCCCTCGTGAGAATCAGGACGTGACGGGTGGCGAACCACGTCGCCGTCATTTTCGACAAATTAGGTATATTAAATTCGTCTTTAGTGAATCCCACGAGCCGCAAGGGAGGATGGAGGTCAGCCCCAGCAGAGCCCTGCATGCTGAGGTAAGGCACCTTAGTTACCGGGGGAGCCCGACCCCGGGGCGATCGGCACGCTTACGACTAGGCTCGCCCCTAGCCACGCATCCATTAGCACGGCAAACCGTGGATTGGCGGAGAGGAAGGGAAAGGATAGAAAAGAAAGGAAGGGGCAGGAAAGGAAATGCGGATTGGGAGGGGTTACCAGACTCGGAATAAACATTTAAAAATCCAAATTAATATTTATTCCGATGCGGGAATCGAACCCGCGACCATTGCGACTCCGCGGGCGGAGGACCCCGCCACTGAGCCAATCGGTCGTCTCGTATTTATCGATATATTTAAAAAAATATTGTATATAGTTTGAAAAATTACCTTTTGACATAATTCTAAGGCAGTTATGAAGGTCAAAACTACCGACAAATTGAATAAATGAGTGGAATAACAGCGGCAGGAAATGGGTTCCATGTCCGCACCGCTGAGATTGCGCCCAATCAAAAGGCCGTTTACTCGCGTATTTTGTTCGCTCACTCCGCAATAGCGAAAAATTATATCGATGTTTTGGGATGAATTTAGGACGACTGCTGGGCGGCTTTAATTCCATCCAGCGACTATTAATCTTTAACACATATATAATATATGTGTTAGAGACAAATGGTGTGAATAGATGGATTCACTCTACATTATATGAGGTCAATTGACTTTATTCATGTATGATTTCATTTACAATTTTTTGACTGGAAGAATTGAGGGTAAGCTCATTTACTCTAAAAATAAAAATGGTTTGAGACTTTTAACATTTAAAAAAAAAATTTTTTTTCACTTTTTATCATGTCCCACTGGGCACGGACGTTCCTATTTCTGGAGGAACGGACATTAACCCACCACGCTTGTACAATGTGGATTAATTATATTTTTTTATTACATAATTACAGATTATGTATTCAGAAGTATATATATATATATATATATATATATATATATATATATATATATATATATATATATATACTCCGCGTGTAAATGTGTGGAGGCCATACATATAATTATCCCAATGCTAAAATTGAACCCGCGACCATTGATTATGTATGTGGTAGCCTCGGCACTGACCCAAATAGTTGTCAAAATAAATATAGAGGCTTACTCTTAAAACAAAACGTCAAGACTTCGTAATTAAACCAAATAAATAAAGGGCGATATGGAGTAAAAGAAGTGGTCGTGACGTAACTTGAGTAAGGGAGGCTTAGATTGTTTGGGCACATATAGAGGACGGATAAAATAGGACTGGCAAAGGAAGTTTACGTTGCAATGTGGATGGAAGGGCTGGTAGGGGAAGATCAAGGGAAATATACCAAATTGCCGAAGTCTTTAAGAAAGGCCAGATCAATCAAATACCCTTAACAGACAAGCTTGCATGAAGAGAGTGATGAGTGTGGAGAAGTGAGATGGAGATCTGTGATATCTGCCTACACCTACGGAGTCAGGCGTGGCGATATGTATGTATGTAAATTAAGGGCATAATAAAATTATTCGATCGAAGTATTGTAACCGCAAAGCATTTATTTTCAATGATCCGTGTCTCGAATTAATATCTATTAGAATATATAAGAGACTCACTCACGCGTTTATTTAAACTTAATGTTCAATTTATTTATGCAATTTTTACACATACATTTTTACCATTTGTTGTACTGTAATTCATTGTAATTAGAAAACAAAGAATGGCGAAACATAGTTCCATAATAATAGAGTAATGAATAGGATGATTCATTACTTTATTATCATGCAACTAAAGTAAAACATATCACAATACCTCATATTTTCATAAATAAATATGTAAACCTCAAACAATACACGGCGGACGCCTTATCTGAGGTAAAAGCTTGTTGCAGACTTTAACAACTTTTAATTGAAGCAACTAAACCAATATTAAAATGTATTTACGGCATTTTTTCAGTTGCTGCAAATCATGAGTGAGGTCAAAAAAGTTACATTTTGACTTTGAAACACGACTGGCACGACGTTATGAGCTTCCAGAGCGTATATTGTAAAAGCACTTCCTCTGGGGCACTAATACCTTTTAATACAAGAGGTTAACCAACAAATGGGTCACCATGGTAAGTAATCACCAAGAGCATTGCAGATAAGTTGCCTGCTTTAGTATAAGAATGTGATTAAGGGAAGGGGAGAAGGATTTCATAGGAGAGGAAGATTCTTTAGGAGGAGAGGTATATCTCGAGAAATGGATTTTAAACTTGACACGCCTTATTACTGGAGTCAGGAGTTACTTTGCGGAAATCCATCACTATGTGGACAGTCAAAAGTTTTACTTAGCTAAGATCCGCGACAAGCAAACAATAACAGAAAATTAATAATGTGTGTTTTTCAGGTATAGTAGACTCTACGGAAGACAACGGAAAAGTGCAGACTTCTATACCTGAAGAAGAAGTCTACTATACCAGAAGATGCCTCGTGTTGGGGCGAAACACGTGCCGTTTACAAGGTGGAACAGTGGTAGTGTGTGTTTGGTGTTGTGTATAGTGGTTGGTGAGTGGAGAGTTGCTGGCCGTTTTTCGGTAAGTTTTTGGTTTAAGTTCCAAATAAATCCACTTCATCCAGCAGGTAAAGGAACATTATTAATTTTCTGTTATTGTTTGCTTGACGCGGATCTTAGCTAAGTAAAACTTTTGACTGTCCACATTGACACGCCTTTTTAAATTGTATTAATCAGATGGACGTAAAACCAGCAAATAACATACTTAACAATGCTGTTTTTGTTTATTCCACGCCATCTATTTGACTTTATTTCTTTGTTAAACATTTACGACACATCATGACGACAAACATTTCGTAAAGTGTTAAGAAACAGATATGAAAGACAACAGTGCGTACAAAACATAAAAGAAATCAGCAGTTTATGTTGAATCACGTTCAAACGGATGTAAATTACTTCAGATTATACGCCACAATATTTGCTTTCATGACTTGTACTTAAGGATGCTAATGTTTTGTATTTTGTTGTTTGATGGTGAGAAGTTAAGCTTTTTAATCGATAGACCATAATGATTTGGCTTTTTAGTTGTTACTAACTTCTAAGCCAAATAAGAATAGTTAAAATCTCGGTTCAAAGTTCTTCTTCTTTGTTATTGGCAGTTAGGCATAACTATTATGCTAGTGTCAAGTAATAATAAATATCTTAATCTAATTTAGTCCCTTTATTGCATTACTGGTTGGTAGGATAATTGCTAGCCCTTCTACCAAAACTAACTACGACTACTAAACATTAGCACTCAAGTTACAATACCTACACGTATTTAGTTCATATCACTTCACTTCTACACGTGAATCGAACTATATTAAATAATACAACACTTTTAATAATATAAACACAACGCTTCTGTAAATGGGCAGGTAAAGTCCACGTTTCAATCCCTGAGTCATGAAATCATTCATACTTTATCCTCAATCTGCCTGCGTGGGGATTACGGGAATACCCTTCTATTACTGAGACGTCAGTGTCTACCTGACTGCCGGGAACTATGAGATCAGGCAAACAACTTATAGTAAGGTCAGTAGATGAAACCTTTTACACTCGATTGGCCAACTGAGATTTATTGACAATCAATGAGATGTCCTTCGAGAACGTTCTGATTGCTTACAACAATTACAGCCAAGACTATGGATTCACTTACTGTTTCAATCATTTACTGCCTTATTTTTATTTGATTATATTTGTTGATCTTTAAAAAATTAACAACATTTTTAATAGTATTAGAAATTTTTTTAACCATTCCAACTAAGCCAATAATGCTTGAGTTAGGTAATTTTACAGAACAATAGTCCAAAAGCTTTTAACAAACAGTGATTACCGATCTATGTTGCTATTTTTTAAAAGCAATTATCCCTCCGGCCTCACAATTCGTTCAAATTTCAAAATATTAGAAGAGTTATTTAAATATCTATTTCTTTGATGACATGTATTGCAACATTTATATATTTTTAAATAGATACGTTTGCAATGTGCGGAACTTGTTTGCACAAAATGACTTTCCATTTCTTTTATTTCGATAGACAGACAGCTTAAACTGGATCGTGCTTTGCTTTCCAACAAGTCAATTTTCTCTAAGAACTAGTGACTAACACTATGAAAGCGATTTTGCTTCACACGTCCTTTCGAAATTACAAAGTATATATGTGTATTATTCGTAATTAAGTTTTGCTAAATAAACTCGTATATAAAAAGTATCCTTTACTAACTATATTGGTTTCAGTCTCGATTGTAAGAAGTTAATATTTTTTTATTTTTTATCTATGACAACATAACCTAAGGTCTGAAAAGTTTTTAAATCCTGTTCACAGGGATGAGATTACTCGCTGCCAGTTTAATATTTCTTTATAAATATTTTACACACTCACACACACACGTGTATATAAATGTATGTATGTTATAGATATGTAATATTATTAATGGATAACGTTTGTATATATGTGTCATATTAATGGAGTCAGGCGTTGCTTTGCGGAAATCCATCACTATGTGGACAGTCAAAAGTTTTACTTAGCAAGCCAAACACGACAAGCCAAACAATAACAGAAAATTAATAATGTGTGTTTTTCTGCTGGATGAAGTGGATTTATTTGGAACTTAAACCAAAAACGGCCATCAATTCTCCACCCACCAACCACCATACACAACACCAAACACACACTACCACTTTTCCACCTTGTAAACGACACGTGTTTCGCCCCAACACGAGGCATCTTCAGGTATAGTAGACTCTGAGAGAGACAACCGAAAAGTGATTTTCGGTTGTCTTTCGTATCCAACAGAAAAACACACATTATTAATTTTCTGTTATTGTTTTGCTTGTCGCGGATCTTAGCTAAGTAAAACTTTTGACTGTCCATGTGTAATATTATCTATAGTATGTATTTAAGTATATATAAGTAGCTTTACTTTATTCTATTATGTTACAAACTGCACCACCTCCCAAGCATTTTTTTCAGTTTTGTACGCAAGTTGACTGGGAGAGAATGCCTAATGGCGGTAAGTCCGCCTGTTGTGCAAAAAGGGTTTTAATAAGTAACTAAATCGCCTGATTGCGTGTTGTGGATAGTATAAAAACCCACATAAACATGTTTCTGTAAAGTGTTTTACTCCACAATTATTATAAATACGAACCTAATAACTTAATATTATATAACCTAATAACATCTTATTTATAGTTTCTTAAATTTAGTTATATGCTAAAAAAGTAAAAGCTGAATGAGTTCATATAAATAGAGATTTGTGAAATAAATTCATATTTCTATATTCTTAGCTCTACAAAGCAAGCAGGATTTCCTAACCGCCACTTGAACACGTCGATAATACAAAGAAAACTTTGTCGACTCAAGATGTACGGACTTAACTTTATTATATAAGAGACTTTCGAAAGACCTGAAGATTCGTTTGAGCACAAAGAACCAGAGGTTAACATGGAAGGAGATTTACAAAATGGATATATGTTAAGGTAAAAATCGCCGTTTTACAATTTTGAAATTGATTATATATATATATATATATATATATATATATATATATATATATATATATATATATATATATATATATATATATATATATATATATATATATATATATATATATATATATATATATGTATATATATATTTATATATATATATTATATATATAGGCCTCACCCAAGGCGCGCCACCTATACCAATCTTCGGCTACACGCATCCTGTCCAGCCTCCTTGCGCAGATCGTCACTCCATCTAGCAGGAGGGCGTCCCACACTACGTTTGCCGAGTCGCGGTCTCCACTCCAGCACTCGTCTACTCCAACGATTGTCGGTTCTCCGACAAACATGTCCAGCCCATTGCCACTTCAGTCTGCTAACTTGAAGAGCTATGTCAGTGACTCTGTTTCTCCGGCGAATTTCTTTATTTCGAATTCTGTCCACCAGAGAAACCCCGAGCATAGCTCTCCATAGCTTTTTTGTAAAACTTGCGCTTAAGATGCTATAAAATAAAGTTTTACAATCTTAAATATTTTTAAAAATCTTAAATATTACGCAAAGTTATATAGAATGATTTGTTTATTTAATTTTTTAAATCCAATAGAAGGAATTTGTTGATCTTTTTGTTACCCATCATATCTCAGATCCTGAAAACCAAAACCGAATTATTCGTTAAAAAATGACGGCGACGTTGTTCGCCTCCCGTCACGTCCTGATTCCCACGAGGTCGAGAAGCGACGAACGGAGAGCCGTTTCGCTACGATGAATGTGAGTGGAAGGATGGATGAAAAGATGGATGAGTGTGAAGGAAGCAAGGAAGATGTGTCGGGATCGTAGCGGATGGAGATCTGTGGTCTCTGCCTAAGCCTACAGGGAGACAGGCGTGACTATATGTATGTATGTATGTAGAACCAAAGCCCTCGACCTATGCGTGTTTTCATCTACGTTATCAAAACGTATATGTGACGTATGTGTAAATGTGACGTATATATGACGTAACGTCAATGTGGCTGCTGCACAAGGTAAAAATGTCTCAGAGGGCTCAAAAATGTTAAAAATACAAATACTTATAATATGAAACCTTGGAATATATACATATAATAGGACTAATTGTTTTGTTATTATATTTTACGCAGTTTCATATATTATGTATGTCACGCAAATTAGGAGTCTTTCTGCACATGTTTTCCTAGTGGATATTTTATGTTGTAAGCAGGCAAACAGGAAATATGAGGTGGGTTGATGACATGCGACGAATTTAACACGCAAGGTGACGAATTATAATACAAGGATTACCACGGTTACATCACTCGTTATCTAAAACTTTCCACGTCTGTACATACATATAATATGTATGTACGTACATATTAGAATTATACAAATTCTTATACAGGTTCAGTTTGATTTATGTTAGATCTATTCTAATATTTTATTTTATTTTTATTCATGGATTTATTCATGTATACATAAAATATATTTATTTACATTTAAAGTACTGGACGCAATTATTATAAAATATATATAAATACAAGATAGTAGCTACTAATATAACTAATAAAAAATAAACTACAAAGTATATAAATAAAACTTAATGACTTTTACGAAGAAGAGAATAGAGAAGAGCGGATTATATTTTTTAAGAAATATTTCGTGATACCGATTCGATGATGTCGGGATACCGTTAACCTCGCGGACGATATTTTCTTTAATGTTGAGACGGTCGTTAGGTTTGTTCCATACTTTACTTTTAAGGAACCCCTACAGAAAAACGTCACAAGGATGAGATCCGACGACCTGGGTGGCTAGAGTATATCGCCGAAATAGTTTATTAATTTATTAGGGAAGAAATCACGAAGAAACTCCGTGGTCTCTCTAACAGGGCGAAGCGTGGCGCCATCTTGTTGAAATCGTGTGCGTGAATGGATGTTCTCTTAAAATTGGCAGAAAATAATCATTAAGCATGCGTTTACTGATTATTCGACCTTTAAATTAATTTTGCTACCAGGCATCATTTATCATCATTTATGGTCCTATGTCCCCGAGGTGAGGCAGAGGGCGTCCACAGTGCTTCTCCACTGCGATCGGTCTTCAGCAATGCGCTTCACTTCAGGCCACGTCAACCCGATGGATTTCATCTCGCCCACTACGGAGCGCTTCCAGGTGTGTTTGGGCCAATCCAGCGCCTATCTGGGAATGTGAGCGAAGTTCCTACGGAGAGTAAGGAGAGAGTATCCAAGTCCACTTGCGGTACAAGATTTAAAGTCCAATCGGCAGTTCGTGACAAAGATCCAGTAGGCATTCGTTGTATATTTTCTCGGGCCAGAAGATTCCGAGAATTTGTCGAAAACATCGGTTAACGAAGACCTGAAGCCGTTACGTGATGTTTTTTGTTACCCTCCCCGTTTCTCACCCATACAGCAGTATGGTTTTGACATTTGAGCGAAATATTTTGAGCTTGCTCCCAGACGCCCTATATAATTTAACTAGTTTGTTTTATGTAAGTTTTTTTTTACATACATATCATCACGCCTGTCTCACGTAGGGGTAGGCAGAGACCACAGATCTCCATCTGCTACGATCTCGGCATACTTCCCTTGCTTCCTCCAAACTCATTATTCTCCTCATGCTAGCCTGCAGGTTGAGGATACTCTTGACTTGGCCCTTCCTAAAAAGTTCAGCGATTTGGTCAAGGTATGTCGTGGTCTTCCTCTTCAGACCCTTCCATCCACATTCGCAAGGTAAATTTCTTTTGCCCGGCGTCTTTCATCCATCCTCTCTATATGCCCAAACCATCTAAGCATCCCTTTTTCTACTTTTGTCACAACACCTTCTTTTACTCCACATTGCTCTCTTATGTCTTCATTTCAGTTTTTTTTATTGACAGATAATAATGGTGAGGCATTCTTTAACTGTACAACTGAAAGTCTGTCTTGTGTGTGAATGAGTACAAAGGCGTCACTTTCAACATTTAAAGATGTAAATAGAAGTAAATGTGTACCTCCTAGGAGCAGGGTCTCGTCGTCGAGTGCGGTGACGAGCGAGTCGGTGCAGCACGTGTTGGTGTTGTCGATGGAGATGCGCACGGACGCGCAATCGGCGGGCGAGTGCGGCAGCTGCTCCGCCGACTGGGCCGCCACGCGCCCGTTGGCCAGCCGGAGCGAGGCCGCCCGTCCGCCCGCCCCTGTCGCTGCGCCGCCTCCACCATCCTCGCATCTGACACAAGATACATCACAATTTAGCTACTAGTTACACACATACATATGATCACGCCGGAAAATGTGAAGGAGACATTGAAAGACGAGTGAAAGTTGGTAATCAGGTTAACGGAGCCCTGCACTTAGGGCTTACAATACCGGGATTCCGGGATCCCGAATACCGGAATCCCGGACGATTTTTGTCCGTTATTAAAAACCGGTATTTTGGTATTACATTAGTTGATAAAAATTGAACTTATGAATTTTGATTGATGAATTTGAATTGATGAAATTACTTTTTTTTAAAAAACAGGAACAAAAGGAACGTATTTACAAAATGTGTATGATTTCTTAATGACAATAGTGCCAAGTGTAGAATCAGAAAGAGCTTTTTCGGCGGCTGGTTATATTTGTACGAAAATTCGGTCCTCGCTTGATGATGAAACGATTGATTGTTTAAATTTTTTAAGAGCATACTTTAATAAACAAACGCAAGTCATGAATATTATTTCACAAATACTTTCAATTTAATTATATTTTTTGCTTCTTTAATTATTTGCCATACGAGCCTATTATATGTAAAATGTAACATAAAATTTAATATGTAATTTTTTTACTTGCACGTTTTTTTGTATCTATCTACTCCTACTCTTTATGTAATAAAATAAATAATATCTACTGATTTCAGAACAATATTTATTGGATTTCATATACTATTTGTTAACAAGTCAATATAACAAATGAGATAAGTAAAAATATGACTAGTAAATTTTTTATCACTAATGCTGGTTTCAATACCGGTATCCTGATATTTCTAATTTTAAATATCAAATACCGGTATTCAGATTTTAGTTCGGTATTGTAAGCCCTACCTGCACTCCTTTATGAAAAGTCAGAATGTGCCTAAAACGACTTCATCAGGGGCGACTCAACGGCGGTTCATCAGGGGTTACTTGTTCCGATGCTAATATACGGTAGTGAAAGTTGGGTTTGACAGTAAAAGCATGAAAGCAGACTGAATGCAATAAGAATTAGAGCATTAAGAAGTATGTGTGGTGTAACTTTGAATGATAGAATAAGAAATGAAGATATAAGAGAGCAATGTGGAGTATAAGAAGGTCTTGTGACAAAAATAGAAAAAGGGATGCTTAGATGGTTTGGGCATATAGAGAGGATGGATGAAAGACTACTGGCAAAAGAAATTTACCTTGCGAATGTGGATGGAAGGGTCAGAAGAGGAAGACCACGAAAAAATATCTTGACCAAATTGCTAAACTTTTTAGGAAGGGCCAGGTCAAGAGTACCCTCAACCGGCGGGCTTGCATGAGGAGAATAATGAGTGTGGAGAAAGTAAGGGAAGTATGCCGAGATCGTAGCAGATGGAGATTTGTGGTCTCTGCCTACCCCTACGGGAAATAGGCAGGCCGCTTCACATGATAATACAATATTTTTTTATGAGATAGGCAGACGAGCAAGCGTGTCGTCTGATGACAAGCGATCCACACCCGATCTACAACTCCCGAGGCAGTGCAGAAGAATTGTCGGCCCCTGAGATGTAGGTTTTTTTTGTTCCGATGTTGTATCGGTTCGGAAATACTTCAACTAGTGATGCACCCGATGATATCGAGCTGTAATTATCAACAAAGATTATCTGACGTAGTACGGCTCTATCGATGATTAATAATAAGCTTAGAATAATTATAAGTCAATAATATATATTATGACTATAATAATTATAAGTCAGTAATATATTATATCATATATATAGATATAGATATATAGAATGACTATAATAATTATGAGTCAGTAATATGTTATATCATAGCAGCCTACATAAGAATATAATATGTAATTTATATGTGTGTAAACTGCTTTGCACGAATAAGCCATAATTGGCATAAACTGAATTCAGGATCTCCAAGTAATCGTACTCTACAATTGGATACTTTACTGATAACAAATTTAACAATGAAATGTTTATTTTTTATATTTTTCTTCCATTAAAAATACGAAACTTCTGTAAAAAAAAATCAAAGAATATAAACTTTTACGCTCTCCAATTAAGGAAAATGGGGTTGGTATAGTGTCTTCAATGAGAAAATTCGACTATTTTTAGTGCACTGTTAACGACCGCAAGCGGAAATGCAGAAATATAAAAAGATTTATTTCCTTTTCAACTCTGCGGAATGGATTTAATGCTACGCAAAATGTATTACAGTGTCTGATTAATGTGCGCTTTCATGTCTCTTTTATTACATCAAACGAGCAGCTGCAAAAATTATAAAATTAACAAAAAAAGAGACTCTCACTTTTTTTATTAGTGAGCAACAACTACTACGTTGCGAGTACTACCCTATCGATTATAGGTATAGGCAAACGAGTAAACGGGTCACCTGATATGACGTCTACAATACCAAGTCATCATCATCCAGGCATTACAGCCGCAGGTGGGCCTTAGTCTGGTTAAGTAAATTTTTCCAGTCGGATCTTAGCTAGGTTTTCTCTTTAGATCCCCTCATATCGATTGCCTTTAAGTCGTCCTCGACTCCATCTAGCCATCTGAGCTTAGGCCTACCGCGGCTTCTACGACCATCTGGTTTGCCTACCATACCAAGGGAATTCAAATATCTTGCTTCCCTCGTGTAATATATAAAGAGCTAGGGAGGAACAAGGAAGTAAAGAAAGGAGAAAAGAGTTGGACCTCCGTATCCTTGCATTCATCGTCTGAAATGTGATTATAGACAAGTTCTACCAATTAAAAGATAGACTTTGTATAATGATGTTGTACTTCACCAGTGTAGCTGGTCTATTAATGTCGTACCATGACTCTCGTATCATTCATTATTCACATCAGCTTATTTGAACTTGCTTGTATAAAAACTAAATTCATATAAGTAAAATTTACAAAAACAACAAAAAACTGATTTACTTTCATAGAATTTTTTTTATGAAACTATTCTTACCTTAGGTTCTTTCTTATACCTAAAGAGGTATTTTTTGCGGTAAATACAAAGTATTCCATCGCATACGCTTTACGATTATCCGTAAGATCGTAGATCTATTCGCAGTCCACTGCTTCACGCATCTAGTTTCTGCCAGCCGCCCAACGTTGATAATCCCAACATCTAGCTGGAGGGCACACACACTGCGGTTGCCCGTTTGCGGTCTCCACTCCATCATTCGTCTACTCCAGCGGTTCTCGGTGTAGTATCTACTCTCGAAGAAAATTGAATACTAAATAAGTAGATTCCGATTGTGAACTCGTTTAGTGAGCCAATTAACCCAAGTTATTCATCCTAATCAAGCGTATCTTAGTAAAATCGAAACTTCATAGTGGTAGAACCACGCTGCATTTTCAAAAATGGCATATTATTTGTCTGTAACATGAATGGCCCGGCTCACCCGAGGAATTACAACACTCCCACAGAAAACCGGCGTCTGAGTGGTAGCTAAGCCACCGTGCTTCGTCCGGTGAGCGGTTGAGTTTCGGAGGCCCCTCCCCTTCCCCCTGCCATACTGACACTTTCCTTAAAGGCCGGCAACGCTTCCGCACTGCCTACGGCGAAAGTTTATGGGGGGAGGGATTGATATTAGCCCTCCATATTTGCCCAAGGTGGATTAACAATGTACGACCCAGAAAATATTGGTAGTTTGGTTGGTTACACTAAAATTATTTTTATTGATATAATATTCTTTTACTTATAAATTATCCATTTTTCCCCATGTAATAAATATAATAGTTATTTTAAAATTTTTACGTTTCATTTATGTGTATTTAACGAATGTTAAAAAACTAATTTTAGTTAAATGTTAATCATTCCCTCAGGAAAATAACAATACGAGTACATTTCTGGAGGTTTTTATAATTCGAATCAATTCGGTCCCGCAGGAGGTATCTGTTACGCTTATTGTGTATGATGGATTGCTAATGAGAATATGGCGTATTATTTTATAGCACCACTGGTTGGTCGAACTCTCATACAAAAAAAATCTATTATGAAGTTCGAAAAAATAATCAAAACTTTTTTGAGGATATTCTGTTCATCAAATTGCTGAAGCTAATTTTTTTATACACAAAAATTAGTTTTGTAAATTTAGTACCGATAAAATAAACATGCATTCTGCATTTTATTTTATTGGTATTAAAAAAAAAGTAGATCTGACAAATGAGTCGCTTATACGGAAGAGTGGCCTAATCCAAAATTTACAGAAACAGAGTTAAGTAGATTTTATAAACTAGACTATAGATCTTTAAAACTATACTGGCTATAGTATTAGTATTAGTTTCGGTAGTGTTTGATAGATGGCGTTGATGAACGTTCGTATTCCATTTCAAATTTATGATTACTTTCGTAGGAAAAGCGGCCTATTATTTGATAGGCCCTTTAACTTCAGCATTTTATAATTTAATAAACAAATAATAAAACAAGGAGAACTTAGTTGCACACCTAATACTGATTTATTTCATAGTTTGAATTTTTTTTATAAAACCTTTAAAATTTTCCATTAGATAGCATTCCATTACATGATGAGTTAAGTGAGTTCTTTTTATGGAGTTACAAATTTTGATATGTAGGTCAACGATGCCGAAATCGAGCATCTGGTGGCCCAACCTAATGTAATAGGAGTGACTAAAGCTCACCGACTTCGTTGGCTGGGCCATGTGGAGAGGATGGGGGAGGATCGCGCAGTCAAGAGAGCGTATGTGGGTCGCCCTACTGGACGATGTCCTGTGAGGCGCCCCAGGTACCGCTGGAGAGACATGATTGAATATGACTTGCGCAACCTTCAAGTCTGTAACTGGCAGGAGGTGGCGCAGGACAGGGCAAAGTGGCGTAAGATCTGTTCGGAGGCCAAGATCCATTTTGGGTCGCTGCGCCAACAAAGTTAGTTTTTTTTAGGTCAACGATATGTTACCTATCCGTCAATTCATTCGTATCGTGTATTTTAAGGATATCACTTACTTTATTACAGGGAATCAGTAATTACAAGTTGGAAACTAACAATAGACGCGAGCAAGCTTACTCTAATAACTAAGTCAAGCCTCTCTATCTCAATTTGCATAGATTAGTAAGACATATGGTCTCTAGCGTCTACTTTAGTAATTCATAGGAAAATGTAAGTATTTGCCTAATTTTTTGTTGATTTTCCGGGTTGTGTTAAAATCTTTTGTAAGTTTTATAAATAAATACAAGGCTCATGTTATACGGGTTATTTATTTTCCTACAAATAAAGATGCATATCCTAAAAAAAATAAACATGTTTAATTTTTAAGAAAATATTTATATATAACCTAATTCGTTAAAAAATGACAACGACGTGGTTTGCCACCCGTCACGTCCTTATTTCCACGAGGGTGAGAAGCCGAACAGAGAGCCGTTTCGCTACGATAAAAGGCAGAGGAAAGATGGATAAAGCAAGGAAGGTGTGTTGGGATCGTAGCGAATAGAGATTTGTGGTCTCTGCCTAATCCTACGGGAGACAGGCGTGACCATATGTATTTATGTAAAATATTTTGTCAAATTGTTGACCTGTTGTGTTGCAATCTAGCTACAGTATACTGTGCCGCTAGCTGTAATAGAAACGTCGGGATGCCGTTCACCTCGCGGATGATATTTTTTTATTACTGAGATAGTCGTCGGGTCTGTTTCACAGATTTTACTTTTAGGTTTCCCCAACAGTAAAGAGTCTATAGGCGTGAGATCCAAAGACCTTGATGGCCAGGGGATATCGCCGAAATGGTTTATTAATTGTTCAGGGAACAAAGCACGAAGAAGCTTCATGATCTCTAGCAGAGTGAATCGTCACGCTATCTTGTTGAGACCATGTTCGTGAGAAAAAAATAATAAGTAAGCATGCGTTTACGGAATATTCGACTTTTAACCTAATTTTGCTACCAGACATCCTATAATATTTAACTTAGTTTAATATAAGTTTTTTTTCTCAAGATGTAATATGTGGCATAGACTCCCAAATTTAGAGATTAGACTAAATCTTCTAATTACAATAAGGTAGTCACGTTATTTGTCTAGCCGTTGTGTTAGACGATTGATGGAGTAATCGACTACTTCTGGCTGGAGTAGAGAAATAGAATTATGAGATAATAAGAAAGGAGGACTCATCCAAAAAAGAGATTTCTCTTGTCGACGATATATTCGTAATTTACAGAAAAACACTAAACAGTTTAAGTTATTTATTTACTCATTCCTATTATTTACTTATATATCTGCTTTACGAATACGTTTTAGATTATATTACACTAAAATATTCTCTTAAACGCTTTCATTTTAAAAGCATTTGAATTTATTATTATGGAAGCAGGTGGCCGAGGGTTGATTCATCCCTAGAGCAGATGAGTGGAATTTATTTTACTTCCAGTAGATTTATGCGTCTAACTTTATTTTAAACGTTAAATCAGTTGTTTGGATAAATTTGTGTTTTAAACTTATAATTATTCGTCAAAATAAGTGTGTACATTTACAAAAAAGATGGAGATAACGGAGGTTGTAATAATTTATTTCAAACTGCCAAGCGGCGTCACCAGGAGGATCAACTTGTAACAAATGTAAGCGTGGCAACAGAGTATAGGGATAGGGGCGTTGCCTCTTACGGTTTTTTGGCTAATGTATTACATATATACTTTTATACTAATAAAAATATTCATAAATAATAAAAATAAATGTTTATAAAATAGAATACACTATTTATTGATTTATTGATAGTAACGTACGTTTGAGTAATTGCGTTAAATTATGTGACAACAGACTTGTAAACAAGAAAAAAAAAGAAAAAATAGATTTAAATGACTGCCAGGATGAACCTGAACAGTGAATGCGATCGATGTGTTCATACAAAAAATTTAACTAGAATTTTTGTATTTTAAGATTAAGACGGATTACTGATATCGTGCGAGATACATGACTCTGCGACCATCGATCAGATCTATAACCAGACGGATGATGATTGATATTGACATTAATATAAAATACATCATCATCATAATTATTTCACGGCAGTTCTCTTCAAGATATAGGCATCTCCCAGGCGTGACCCTCAGCCCGATCTTCGGCTACACAAATCTAGTCTTCGACAATCGCCCTGCCCATATCATCACGCCATCAAGCCGGGGAGCGTCCCCTATAACGTTTGCCGAGACGAGATCTTTACTTCTTTTATTTTTATACAAAAATCAGAATACCATCGTCCTAATTATCAATATTTAATGACGTTTAACGTCATCTAAGGGATAATCTTAAAGATTATTCGACGAAGTATTTGTATTGACTTAAAATACCTCTTTTTATACCTCAAATAACAATGATATTATAAAAAAAGAAAATCAGTGTTTTCTTGTTTTTGTAAAATATATTTGGACTTACAAGTTTTGATAATTATGCTGACTTTATAGCGTAATGTAATAACTATTTGGATTAGGGTATCTAGAAAGCTATTAGTGACCGAGCGAATTTTTTTTCATAAGATCGTTGGCAGTACGAGAAGACAAAAATGGACCATGGAGAATCCAAAACAATGATGAAACAGAAGACCTGGTGGACCAGCGCGAGTGAAGGCGCATCGACTTCGTAGGCTCGGTCACCTTGATCGAATGGCTTCCCCCCATTCGCTTATCGGAATGTGAAGATTCATTCAGTCTCAGCCAAATTGTCGAAAGCCAGTTGGAAAACCCAGATATCGCTGAAGAGGTCAGGTAGATGCTGACCTACGTGAACTTCAAGCCAGCAATTGGTAAAAATAAGCGCAGGGGCTAGCCAGCGAAGTAGTAGTATAAGAAAGCAATAATAATTGAATCGCAAACTTACAAATAAGAACCGAACATTTGTGAAATAGAATACAAGGCTCCATTTCCGTTATTAACGCCGACATGCGATATATGGATTTCTCATGTTTTATTTAGCCTTCAGATATTTATTCGACCCTTGGAAAACGTTTTCTGTGAAATAAATGCAATAGATTAACCTTAGCGTAATATATATGTGGTTTTTTAAACTTTAAATATAGACTAGGGTATATTTAATTTTAAAAGATCAATGTTCCTAAAATAACGGTCTATTCTGATATTAAAGAAAACTGATGATGTCGCATAGACATCCGCATTGCCCATTTCACTGCGGACGTCTATGGGCGTCATTTGCTTTCCATCAGGTGACACGCCTGCTCGTTTGTCTTCATAAAAATAAAAAAAAATCTGACGACCTACGCAAGTTATCTCATTTAACGCAAATTATCTCATGTTTAATCCAAAAGTAAGCATTTCTGGTCAGATGTATCTATCTTTATACGTCATTTGCAATCATCTCTCCAGCTGAGAACATTCTATTGTACCTTAAACTTTTCTTTACATTTCTCATTATTATCGGAAATAGCTGAAGTCTTAAAATTTTAACAACAATAGCTCAGATGGTAAGGGTTACACTTACGAGATCGTAAGTTCCTTCTTCCATTTGATTACTAGCTTAGTTAGCTTTAGAATGATTATCATGAATTCTAATAATATCAAAACATTAAAAAAGTACACAAAAATCTACTAACACTATGCGTATTTTTATTATTCTAGGAAATTAAATTAAAATTAAGGTAGTACACGTACTAAAAGTTAAAATTTCATGATATTTATATAAAGTGTAAATAAAGTTATATAAAATTATTTTATATTTTTACCTCATTGCCTCAATGGCGAAGCTATCGCATTCGAAGTGAACTTCGATTCAAGCCTAGGGATAAATATATGTAATGCCTACATGCATTTATTCCGACTCTGGATGCCCCTCCAATCAGTTCTGAATAAGCGTAGGAAGGCCTATGCCAGTAAAAAAAGAGTCAACCATTTTTTTTTATATATTCACGCCTATCCCCCGCAGGGGTTGGCAGAGACCACAGAGCTCCATCCGCTACCATTTATCGCAGCGAAACGGCTTTCCATTAGTCGCTTTTCGCCCTCGTGAGAATCAGGATGTGACGGGTGACGATCCACGTCGCCGTCATTGGCAACAAATTAGGTATATTAAAATCGTCTTAGTGAATCCCAACGAGCTGCAAGGGAGGATGGAGGTCAGCCCCAGCAGAGCTCTGCATGCTGAGGTAAGGCACCATAGTAGCCGGGGGTGCCCGATCCCGGGACGGTCGGCACGCTTGCAACTAAGGTCGCGCCTAGCAACGCATCCATTTAAGTTCATCTATAATTTATCTAAAATGTGAATCTTCTTTAAAAATAAATAATCTTAAACCGTATAAGGAGGAAAGAACTTTTTCCTCTATAGTTTAATTTATACATGTCATCGGTTCTTTCCCGTACATTGATTATGCTGGTAATACCTATTTTAAATTTATTATTCATACATATAATATGATTACGGATAAGGAAAGGGATTCCAAGTTAATTTCCTTTATAAGATTCCATTATAAGATCTTAGAATATATAAACTTTATTGTATATTAAGCCTCCCCCCCCCCAAAAAAAGGGTTGGAAAAATTTGAAGGTTAAAAGAAACTTAGGGCTCTTTTCATAACTTTAGGTTTTTTAATCAAAGTTTTTCCTTGTGAATACTTTGTTTCTTATTATATTATATTATGAAAAACTCTATCTAATATTCAAAATAGGCATATAACAGTTTGAATAAACGTATTCTTTATAAATCTTGTATACCAAACACTTCATTTCTACTGAATAAAGAAATTGACCCAATAATGATGCCAGTGCGCTGGTCATGTTTGTCGGAGAACAAACAACCGTTAGGGTAGACGAGCGTTGGAATGAAAGACCGCGTTTTTGGAGCGACAATCTGCGTAGGACTATCAATAGTAGCAGAAACTGGCATCGTGTAGTCAAAGATAGGGTAAGTGGCACGCCAGAGAAGGCCTATTCTTATTCTAGCAGTGTACTGCCGCAAAAAACAAAAGCGTAATTCCGTTTTTTTATGATTTAACGTGATAAGCTATCATCAGTATTGTAATAAATATATCTTTTAACACACATCTTTCTTTTACCATCACGTGGTTGCCACTCAGTTATAATAAAATTTTCATGCACTTTATCCTACTGTCCCTTGTCATATGTCCTGTCCATCGCCTTTTCACCTGTCTTATTTTCTTTAGTATATCTCCATTTTTTCTTATATATGTAATGTCTTCTGTTCTTTTGTAGTCTTTGATCGATTTAGTATAAAGTAAAAAACCACTGATTGAAATAGAGTTGGTATAAAGTGTGGTACCAATTGGCTAATTAAACCCTGGATGTTCAGTAAAATGTACGGTACCATCTTCCTTCGTTCTGTTTTTTAATATGCTTATTGCAATTAAGGATACATTTTTATTTTGTACTCAAATGTCATATGGTACTGTGCGGACTAGCTACAAAACACTAATTTATATAACGTTAAAAATATTAAATAACGTTAAAATTTAGATGTCATTCATTATGCTTTTTTTATCCCGCGCTTATGCTATGGGGCGGTGTAAGTTGTAGGATCTATTGTTAGCTAATTTAACCCTGGATGTTCAGGTAGGCCGTGGCGCACGCGATTTTGCGTGAAGAGGTCAAGGTTGCTGTGCATGGATATATCTGGCATCGATGACTTTTATCAAGTATCGCCCCCGTCCATAATTTGTTACAAACAACCAAAAATTTATGTTTGCATACAAAATTCGAATCTTAAAAAAATTCGTAGGTTAATATTCGCATAAATTAACATCAAACTTATGATCGATAAAAAATAGGATGCTAAAAAAATGAAAAGCACGTAATTCAGATTCTATCTCAATTGACTAAAAGTTCAAGTTGAAAAATTAATTTATCATTTTTATTGATATGGTAGATAGGTCTTTCCCAAACTGGGAGGATAAATTTATAATAGGGATACTGGGCAAATGGATTGTTGACTATGTCAAACTGTATAATCGTAAATTCTAATATGAACCTTCTTCTCCATCTATTCAATATTCAAATGCAGTTGAATAATGCATTTGTAACTTATTCTGAAACTAAAGTTGGGTAACTTTCAAAACTAATAAGCTTCGATCGCAATGCTGCCAGTAACAGAGAATAAATTTGTATATTATTAAATAATTCATAGGATGAAACAACGATTTATTTAGTTATTAAGAGCATCTACTTAGTTACATTTTGAAAAGTGCCATCTAGTATGCAGTAGCTAAAAAATGTGTTAAGCGCCATCTGTAGGGTGTTAGTAGTTACTGTGTCTAAGGTTTTTGTTAAAAACTATAATTTTAAAATGGCGCTGAAGTCGTTATTTGTTAAATAATTAAAATAAAAAGTCTAATTTAATTACAATAATTTTAAATTTAAAAAATCCAAAAACAATAACGCAGTTCAAAATTATGAAAAAAACAATTACAGTATTTAGTAATTGGCAACTCCGACAATTTTTTAGTAACTACTTATAAGCGATTATTAAATATTTTACATTTGTTTCATCGTGATTATAATTATTGACCTTATTTATCATAATTTTTAAATTTATGCTAACAGGTACAGTTGCTTAAAAATGTAGTACATTGTCATTGTGATTAAAAAATATTGTAGCCCGCAGTACATGGGAAAGTTAATGAAAACGCATCCCTGGAGGAATTTCTTTCCAAGCCGCATGGAAATGTGTTTATGCTAAATGTAAAATACGCTTAATTTATTTTGTTGAGGTAAATAACCTTGACACAATAAATTAAGCGTATTTTTGCAAATGGACATGTTTATATTATATCTAAAATAATGTGGTTTAATAAGGGGATCATATATTTCGTAACTTATTTGTTTCAAAACTGCTTTTTAAAAGGCTGCTGTATAAAATTTTGAGTTTTAAAAGGCCTCTTTTTCATTTCAATGAAGTGTCTTTGAATTAGTTATATATTTTTACTTTTACCAATTTTTTTTTCTACTATTATGCTTCTACCTTTTTAAAGCCTCTCCGCTCTTCACTAAAGACTAATAAAGGTGGGCAGCCAATTCAGAACAACTATTTTTATTTATATGGTTACTATTTCGTCTCGCTAAAGACAGAATATTATAAAGCAGTGAAATAATTTGTTATGAAAGCTATGCTATGGAAATCTTGTAAGCATTAGATGAACAGGGTCAAGTTTTAGTATTGTGAAAACACATTGGTTCACTACGATTTTCTTCATCACGATATCACATTGTCGTTTCAATTTCCAAAAATCAAAAAACCCTTTGAGAATGAACTTTATTCATGAATTTTCTGGGGAATGAAATTTTTTATTATATTTAATTTTTTTATACCAAAATAATTATAAATAATATAATGTAATATCTAGAGTTTATAATGAGATTCCTAAAGATATTAAAATAATTAGGTATACATGAATATCCAATTCTAATTTAAAGTAATTCTAGCATTACATGAATAATGTTTAATCAATTTTGATACAGTTTTTACTATGATAGCCTGCAATTTCTCTTAAAAACTTTTTTCACTGAAAATTTATTTAATGAATTTTGCTAAGAGGTTTCTTGACTTTATTAAGTTAGCGCGGTTATATTTATGAATAAAAGTTGTTTAAAAAATTAAATAAATCTGCATTTTAAAAATGTATTACATATTCTTGTCAAAGGCCCTATTCTTTAACAGGAATATGTAATATGTATTTAAAATTTATATGTGATAACAAAGTTCTATTGTTATCGTACGAGGCAACTATGGGAGCAAATACCAATAGTTTAAAAGAATAGAAATATTTTTATTTTAAGGATTTTATTATATAGATAGACAGTTCCACGTCTATCTATATAATTAAAACTAATCTGATAATTATGGCAACATCCCTCAATGTGTTCCCACACATTGAGGGATGTTGTCAATTTTATAAAACTGCTGCGACTATATCGGAATCGAAACCTCAATTTTAGGTTGTTATACACCCGTATTATTACATCCAAAAGGTACAAACTATGGAAAAAAACGGATAAAAATGTATTTATTAAAATAAATTGCCTATTTGTTTAGGTACATTTGTTAAGTCAGCGCTCGATACGAGCCTTAGTGGGGCAGCATATTACGGAGGCGCAGACTGCGGGCCGTAATTGGAAAGGTTTTGTTGCCTCTCACACAGTTTATGATACCTTTAATGTTATAGGTATTTGTTTTTCTACTGCCCATTTCGTTTTATTGCAAATTTGTGTTCATTACACTATCTATGGATTCATAATGATATAATTATGACGTGTCTGTTTAAACGATTTTTCGTTTTTATTTTGTTGTCATACACACACACACACACACACAAATACAGACACACATACACACACATACATACATACATACACACGCACACACACACATACATTTCTTCCCGTAATTGTCTAGGCCCTAATTAAGCTTATACACATTTAAAAAAGTAAGCGGAACTTTCAATTATATATACTATTTTGTATAGTTCCATTGATAATACAAACATACATCAACATCACTACAGCATACACTGCACTACAACAGCAGCAGTAGTGAAGGCGGCACAGTTATCTCAGTGTACTGCAAGACCTCCCTTAAAATCCGTATTTGGTCCCATAGTCACCCAGTTCAACACACACAGCAGTGTCTTTCTTATTGTATAACAATATACCTACAGTACGTATCGATTAGCGTTAAAAATAAAGCTTGCACTCTCTTTCATATCGATTTTAAATTTTCAAATTGTAAACAATTGTATCTATATAATTACTATATAGATTTGTAAAATTTCTATATATTAGAAATAATCATCATCCTGCATCAGCCAGATCACGTAAATTTTTCTAATCGAGTCTTAGATTTGGCTTTTCGTTTCCAGTTCTTCAGACCGATTGCCTTTAAGACATCCTCGACTCCATCTAGCCATCTGACTTAAAGTCCTCGGCGGCTTCTACGACCATCTGATTAGCAAACCAGATTAGAAATATTGCAAAATTCAAATAATGAAGAAGTTTCCATTGTAAAGTGATCAACGCTACTCTCAAGCGAGTAAAAGAGGCTTCAACATCTCCAAACTTGGAAGTATTGAAGTCACAAGTCCCTCAATATTCGGATTAACCGTCGGAACTACGACATCTAAATATAGACGGGTCAATAAAGCGGCAGGAGGCGACGCCGCGTCTGCCTAACTTCGACAACAACTAACTAGGCTGGCTACAACTTTTCAGTGCTAAACTCTGGACGTTTGAACGTAGCAAAGGCCAAAATGTTAAAATATTGGTTGTAAATTTTTCAAACTATTCTCTCTGTTGTTGGGATTCGGCGTCAATTATATTTACGTCTGTTATACATCAGTTATAGTGATGTAAGAGATCTGCAAATATTTATTTTAATTAAATGTAAGATTAACACGTGGAACCATTGGAGTAGATGAGTGGTAAAGTGGAGAAGGTGATATGAAAATGTAGTGATGGACGTCCCCCAAGCACATGGAGTATGATTTATAGCGGGTGATTGGTAGATGCATTTAGTTGCAGGTCCAGCTTGGGGAAACCTAAGTCAAGCAATGGACTGCCGTAGGGTGACGATAATAATTGGAAATTGAATAGTCTTGTAATTCAGTCTAGTCCGGGTTTAAAATGCTAATGCGGATTTAAAAGGTGATCACTAACTGTAATACTAAGATGAAATTTCAATACACTATCATTTTTAATTTTATTTTTATGTCAAATTTGATCATATCGTCACCAACAACATCATTATCACCGACAACAACAACAATATAGCGATCTACTTCTCCACATTAACTTTTTCAAATAAGAAAGAATTTTAATATGCATCGAGATAGATGGATGGATTACTAACTGCTTTAATATATTGTCGTCTACTTGCGAATAAAACTAAGCCACGGTCCTGAATCTGCCAATCGTGGAGATTGCATATCATTACATTTTTTTTTAAATATTTAATGACCTTAATTTTTTCGCACATTTTATCTCTACTCTGAGCTATATATTATAGATAAAATGTTGAGGTACAATCATAACTGTTTAAGCAAAATCTATCAATCTTCTAACCTTCTTTAACCTGTATAAATGTTTATATTTATACATAAGTTCAATCAACTCCGAAGTAATAAACTCCTGTTCTCGTAACATCTGTATATCGTTTCATTAGTGTTTTATTACATTTTCGTAGATGGTACATAGGGAAGTAGTATATAACATTATGAGAACTGAACATCGTTCAAAACAATTGCCCACATTTATTTCACATAATTACATGTGAGTACTTAAACTGCAGTTTCTTCTAAATAGTAAATCATTTATATAGTACGTCAGCTAGCTACAAAAAGTGTAACGACAGTAAGCAACGTGAGCTTGCTAGATTTTTGACAATTATAATAAGTATTGGACATAACGTTTCCTCAAATTTCAAATAAATTGGGTAAATTTTGATATTGGGAGAGCCAAGCTACAGACGAATACTTTGTCAAGAATGACATAATATTTGTCTAGAGCATGAATGGGCTGGCTCGCCCGGGGAAGTACCACAATCTCAGAAAACCGGCGTCTGAGTGGTAGCTTAGCTACCGCGCTTCGTATGGTGAGCGGCTGAGTTCCGGAGACTCAACACCCTCCCTCACCCCACCTCTCCCCTTCTACTCCCATAATGACACTTTTAAAGGTTAGCAACGCTTCCGGATTGCCTATGGCGCTGCGGATGTCTATGGGTGGCATTGATTGCTTTCCATCAGGTGACATACTTGCTCGTTTGCCTTCCTATCACATAAAAAACCCCTACGCTTGACGAACGAGTTGAAGATTGGAGATTATTTTTTAATTACTCAGGTATCAGGTATCTATATCTATAAATATAGGTGTTATATTTCTAACGATAAATCGATATCTCATTACTCAGTTTTGCAAAGGGGAGGCTTACAATCAATGGAGCGTCGTGTCCAGTGAAGTGTATAGACAAACATACTCATAACACTGGCAAGTAACACTTATTCATGATAATATGAGAATTTTTCCCATCCAAGTTTATCCATAAGTTGTTGTTGTGTAGCCTTGCTACTAAACTTCACAGCTATATGTCCCCATTGCTGGACACAGGGTATCCTAATTCTGATAAAAAATAAATAAATCCAATTATAGCCAATCCGATTGCTATTGCACTTTATATGTGTTTAGGTAAACGCTTCATCACTTAAATAATATTTGTAGCCGCTTGCTACAAGCCTACGATAGGCGGCCTACGGGGTTCTCCGGCGTAGCACTATTTTTCAATTTATTTATTTTAGGTGTAAAAATCCTCGGAATGAATGATTTTTTCTGATCTAATTACTAGTGATAAATCATGTTTTTTTATAGCTGAGATATCTCCATATAAAATAGAAAATCTAAAAATATGAAACTAATAAATATAATAAAAATCATTTGACCAATCTGAGAAACTATTGGAACTTGCTTAAACATACCGAAATTGTTTTTTATGTTCCAGGAGTCTGTCGTCTGTAATTTCGTTTTGAACTTAGATTTGCGAGAACTAAAAAACTGATGACCTACAATGTCAATATGCTTATCAATAACCCATAAAATTTCCTAAATCGTTCGTTCACAAACCTGTTAAATTCAATTTAAAAAACCACATGTTTATAAGGTAAGAAATACGATCCTGTGGGACACCTGATGGTGATGGCTCATGAACACTCCATGGAGGTGTCGATAAAGCTTCTTTTTTTCTGAAGCAATAGTCTCTACGCTTATCCAAGGTGGATCGACGGGGCAATCAGACTTAGAATTCAAACGTAACTGTAGGTCATACATATATTTATATTTATTCCGAAGCGAAAACCGTACCCGAGCTCATCGAACAGTGTAGCTTTTCCACTGAGCATAAAACTAAATATAAATAAGCATATCTATTTTATTTTAATGTTCTATATCTAAATGTACTTCGAATGTCCTTCAAAGATAATAAACACGCAAGAATACGTCGACTACCTATTTAATGGAACTAAGTCAATGTCCGATACTCAATTTTATCCTACATTTAAAATTCTAGCAATGCTAAATAGCATAGCAGAGTGTGCTGCCAAATTAAAGGAAACATCAAGAATGGATATTTTTTATGATTACTTCCATATACACATATCTCTTACTACGACAGAACCGACCCAAATGTTGACCAAAATATAAAAATCATTTAATGACGATATGTAACTTAGTATGAGTTAGTTCAATTTTTATTTATTTGAAGTAAGTTTTTCTTAGTCAATGACTTGATCTTAGAACGATTATTTGTCAATTGTGTGTTGTTGAGTAAAATACAATTATCTGAATTTTGAAATAGTGTTGCATTAAAACTATTATTGTTATTACGCCGTAAGAGTCCACATCTGGACATTATTCGTACTCAAAATTTAAGTATAATACCGTAATCCCCATGCTTAGTAGGCAAATTGGGGATCCCCGAATGGCATTTGTAACCCAAGTTGAAGGTAAACACCCAAAGAAAACATTGCAATTAAATAATTTAACATATATTATATCATTCTGCATAAATGAATTCGATTTACTAAGTTATTACGAGTCAAAAAGAGTGTTAAACAGTTCTATATATTATGAAGTATATATAAAAATACTGCCTCCGTTTTATATATTGAAGGCAGCTGTTGCAAAGTGCGGGGGTCGTTCCTTTTACGTGAGCTGAGTATTAACGTAGCCTCCTTCACCCACGCGAACCTCCATTGCGTAGAATATATTTTTATAACTATGAATATATCGACACATTCATTTGGCTTAGTGGTTCCATTACTTGACTTTACTCACAATAAATTATTTTAACTTATACCACTGGTGAGAAAGCAAATGTGGATAAAGTTAAAATCGCGGCCGAGAATATCATAAATATAGTTTTAAAGTGACAAATGACGAGGTTTTCACGACTGCCTACCCTACGGGAAACAGGCGTGATCGTATGTATGTATTTCACGATAACTCCATTCCATCACATATAACTGCTATTTAAATAAATTATATTGTAATTAAAAACAATATATATTTTATTAAAACAAAATATGTTGATATATACATATAAATTAATTAAACGTTTTCCTATTTTACTAAAAGATTCTCTGCTGTAAAAGTTTAAAAATATTCAATTTTCCAAGTTGTTAGAAAGGTCTCTAAAATCAACGTTTCAAACTTCGTAAAAAGGAATAGTTTCAATTATTTTGATTTAAATCTAAAATCTATTATCTTATTAAACAGGTAGTATAATATTACTCTATACGAACATAGCTTTATACTACATACCAACAAGTAAATGGTATCAACTTGCGTATCACAGACGTAGAAAACTGAAGTCCACGGCGCGCTAACACGACAAAACGTCTACAATATATATGTAGCTGCGTTTTATATTTAGAGTGACACAAAAAATACATTTATTATTTAAGATAAATATAAACTAAAATAAAAAATGCTAACAGTGCAGTACTAGATACTGAGTCTTGTTAACACCTTTTTTTTGTAAACGATATAACTTCCTATTTAAAAAAAATGACACCGAATAAAAATAGCAAGCTGATATCCAAATAGCTATTACAGCTCACGGCGCCCTTCTTTGCCCTCTGCGGCGAACAAGGGCGCCGCGGCGCAGTTTGGGAACCGCTGTATTAAACAATTCTTCGAATTGGTACCAGTTATGACGACCGCGCGTGAATTATACCCTGATAACATGAGTAAAAACTATTTTCTCATATCATATACAAAAAAATCTGTAATATTTCCCACAATGAATTAGGCCTTTTTCTCCACTGGTTGTTGTTTATTTGGAACTTAAACCAAAAACTTACCGAAAATCGGCCATCAATTCTCCACCCACCAACCACTATACACAACTCGAAACACACACTACCACTTTTCCACTTTGTAAACGACACGTGTTTCGCCCCAACTATTTGGTTGTCTTCCGTAGAGTCTACTATACCTGAAGATACCCCGTGTTGGGGCGAAACACGTTTCGTTTTTACAAGGTGGAAAAGTGGTAGTGTGTGTTTGGTGTTGTGTATAGTGGTTGGTGGGTGGAGAGTTGATGGCCGATTTTCGGTTTAAGTTCCAAATAAATCCATTTCATCCAGCAGGAAAACACATTATAAATTTTCTGTTATTGTTTCGCTTGTCGCGGATCTTAGCTAAGTAAAACTTTTGACTGTCCACATAGTGATGGATTTCCACAAAGTAACGCCTGACTCCATTAATAATCTCTATTGGTTGGTGTACTAGATGAATATTGAATATTAATTACCAACCTACGATGAAATGAAGAAAACATCCCTCAATCTTGAGAAAGGCCAATCATGACTAGTGGACTGTCCATGGCAATGAAGCTAATCAGTATGAAACTACGCATTATACTGAAAATATATTTATGAACAAATAATAACGTATACACAGATTATATAATTATAAAAGTTGGAAGCGGTAGTACTGATTCAATGTAGCGTTCATTTCAATAGCGCAGTGGGGGCCGGAAGCTATTTTCGCGGGCCGTTTGAAGGTTGCCTGCTAGAACTTTGACCTATAAAAATCTATATTGATTACTTACATTTAAGATTATGCAATGAAAATTTTAGTAAATAGAAATGAATGTTTCTTTTTCTGTTTTTATATGTTTATCCTTTATGCGTTGCTGATCCAATTTTTTCTTGTGCGCGATGGAAAATACAAAAATATAGTGTATCCAAAAACACTTCATTAAACCGATTATAAAAATTAACACCTTTTTATCTACATGGCAATACAATTTTATTAGTTACGTTTTAATTAAATTTCGTTTCACATTTAGGAAATTAATTGTAAAAATAATAAATTCAGCGCTATAAGTAACCCTCCTGAAACTTTCTTAATTTTATTATCCTGTTCTGATTCTAGATATAACCAAAGCCCTATCAATAGATGTAGATCTCTCCCACAGTTACAATGCGAAGCAAATTTTTCATTCAATAAATAGAGCCGTAACTGTCAACTATTGATCATTTCCCTCTTCCATAAAGGTATTGCGAAAATCCTTGCAATTGAGATGTGAATTGGTGATCGCAAATTGTCTTGGCAATCGTAGTTGGACGACCTTCGACTAGATGGAGTGACAATCTGCGCGAGCTACTGGTGAATACTGGATGACCGTTGCCTCGAGTCGCTGTGTGACGCATCTTAAGGAAGGCCTATGTTCAGAAGTGAACTTTTATAACCTGATAATGATGAGCTATATAAATACTATTTATAAACGCAACATAAATATATTAGACAATCATTATTTTAGTTAATTAGTTATAAATAATTTTTTTATTGAATAGGGAAACAAACGAGCAGCGTGTCGCTTGATGTAAAGCTGTCAATGCCGCCCATTGACATCTGTAAGACAGACAGTGTTGTCAGTCTTAAAGATTAATTATAGTATATATAGGTCACTGTTTTCGTTATTAAATGAATTAATATTGAAATTATTCATTTAGTTCGCATTTGTTTTAAAAATATTAAATTAATTTAATTACATATGTGAAATAACGTGACATCAATAATAACGATCTAAACATCGAACTACGACAAGCTTGTGACACTCGGAGTGGGTGACATCAAAGCGCAAATAAAACAACGTTTGCGGGACAACATTTATTGAGGTTCATAACATTTCCGGCGTTGCCAAACAATGGATCTCGGTTCGAAGATATAGGAAATATGAAAATAGGAAGAAATGCCAAGCGGGGATTCAGTGTAGGTTGCGTGTTGAAGTAAACAAACTTAATATGGTAGAGGTATGGAAATAGATTCACTGGATTGCTTAGGAGCCTTTTTAGCATCGCTGTGGATTATTACTTTATTACAATATTGGACCGCTTGGCTCAGTGGTTAGATAATATGATTACTGAGCTAAGGGTTCTGCGCTTAAGTCTCGGTTGAAACTACATATTATATTATTATTAACTACATATATATATATTATATATATATATATATATATATATATATATATATATATATATATATATATATATATATATATATATATATATATATATATATATATATATATATATATCTACACAAATAATTATTTTTCAGATTTCTTTAAGTTATATACATATGTCTAATGTTTTTTTACACAAAGTGTATAGTAATCGATGACACTGCATCTATACCCTTCTTGAATCTACGATTTCGAATCGAGGTAAAAACTTTTCAAAATTTCATAAAACAATTTTACTAAGTAAGATTTTTTTGACTGGCAACATGAAAGCCTTTAATTAAAAAGATGTTATCGATAGTAAAACAGCTACTGAATTAAACCCCTCTCTAAACTAAATCCGGGGCTGATTTGGGCTGATTGAATAATACAGCAACCGTAAATAAAACCCTTCCATTACATTGCTTATTTTATAATAAATATTTAACTTTTATTATTGTTTAAGATAATAAATATTATTCGTATGACCCTCTAAAAATACATAATCCGTTCCATTGGATAAAAGAAGTGATAAAAGCGTTTGCGTATAAACTTTAAGGCCCTTAAATATTTATAAATTCTGCGCAGTTGATACTTTTCAGATTTGTCAGAAGAGGACGCCGTAGCTCTTTTGTTTCAGATAGGATAACTATATTGCAAAGGCATGGTAAGTTTTTTTAGCTATCCAGTGAAAATGAATATGGTAACAATGAAGGCGGTTAAAACAATGTACAACGATAGAACGGAAGCTTGCAAGGCAGACAGACAGTAAGGAGATAGAAGAAACGTACAGATGGTTGGTTTGTTCTTGTTCATTGGTATCTTGTGCTGGCTGAGAGCCGGAACGCCGCAGCCGCCAGATGGCGTGACGCGCCGCCACCAGCCGCGCGAACCCGTGACGAGCCACTCTCGGGAGCGCCACTAGCGCATCCCCCCACCCGATCAACAACTACCACAAACGCGCAACTTACCGTCACACGCTTCACTGCACGCTAAACGCTCGCCGTGCGATACGGGATAGGGGATTCAGGAAAAGTAAGGAACGCAACAAGTATAAGTGTAACGATATATATGTCACTTATATCCCCAGCTCCGTTACTAAAAAAACTATCACGCTAAGAACACTAATACTAAGAGACTACGAGCAAAAAGCCTGCCTAAAACGAATATGTATCACAACCGAATATCACATAAAGCGGTGGCAAGCGAAGCTTCGTGGACGGCGGCTTACGTAACGATAAAACTACGATTGTAAATCGTGCAAAAATGTTTCGATCACAGAAAGAAGCCTTAACACTATGAATTTAATGTGCCCGTTCGGAGATATTATGTAACGGAGCCTCGGGTTGTGTGGGAACTGTTGTGGAGGGCTGGGCGCAGGGACTTGCGCATGGAAAAGGAGCGGTGTGAGCACTGCCTGAAACGGCGCGAGTGGCAGAAACGCAGCCCGTGTCCCACCCCGCACTTCGTCTGTCACCCCGTCCAATTGAACGATAAATATGCTAATGTATCAACATTTTTATATGAGATTGGTTATCATTAAAAATGTTTATTTGAATAATTGGGTAGCTAGAACCACATGTGTAGTACATTAAAAAATAGTATTGCACTCATATATGATCTATAGGTCATTGGAAATAATATAAATAAATTGAAATAACTTTTTAAATAACATTAATTTAACAAAATGTATTAAATATTTATAGTTTTATTTTTGTATGGTACTCAATAAAAAATTACAAAATTTATTAAAGCGCCATCTCGTAATAAAGTGTGACACTCTTTAAGGCATTTACATTTAGTTCCCAAATTTTCCGTCGCATTATTAGGGGCGTATTTTGAAGTGGCACTTAAGTCTACAGGTAAGCAGGTGAAATGTGGAACGGGGCTAATCTGCAATATCGAAGGCTACACAAACACTCAGCCTTCAATAGAAGGGCGCTGTGACCTTGAACACTGCCCTTTATCCGCAACACAAAAGAAAATACTTTCTTTGTTGCTTATCATAGGAGGGCAATCACTTGATTTAGAACTTTTATTGGGTGTTTCTATTTTAATTCTCGAGGTTAGTAATTATAAAAATAGTATAGATTTTAAATAGGACGAATAATGCACTTATTTAATGAATCAGTCTAAAGAGATTAGTAACGCTATAAATTTACTAACAAACTCAAAAAAATACCGTTAAAATTGAATGGCATTCAGATAATAGCTAGGTATATAGGGATACAACTTTTATATAAATTCCAATCAAAAATATGTTGTGCACTAACATAATTGTTATATTATGATTAAAATATTATCCTATCTACAATAGAGTAGTTTCATCATTATAAAGAAGGATCGGTGTTTCATGCCGTTGGTATTTTAAGTAGATATTTCAGATACATTATTTTTTTTATAATTTTATTACTTTTTGTATGGCTATACAAATATTTTTGGGAAACTTTCTTTCTTTAATTCGAAATACAGTAACATAAAAATTTGTATTGAAAAATAAATAATATTCTAATTTTTCCTTCCGGACAATTAACTAAATAAATTTTTAATATTTCCTATTGAATGTGCATTTATATGCTCCTGTATGCTTATTTAAATATGGAATTCTTGCTACTTGACGGAAGATGGCGCTAACAATAAAGTGTAAGGTAGGTGATGAACTTTCAAAACATTTTGTTTGTGGTCCGGTTGGCTCGGAAGATGTTCGACCGAGCCGACAATGGACAGCACCCACACCTTAATAATATTGCTCTCCTTCACGCTCGCCCACCTGAGGGACGTCCACTCCCACGCGAAATCCTCCTGTCGCCTCCTGGCTCCCGCGAGGGAAGAGGGCCAGCGACGGACCCAACGTAGGAATAGGTTCAGCCATATCTCGACGACGCGAAGTCGTTAAAGGACGCCCAAAAGCCGCTAGGAATAGCGGCACCTAAGACCGGGGGGCGGTTGCCCCATTGAGTTGCTGCACGAGCAGTGGGGTTCATCCCCGAGGCTCGATCCCACACCTCTGCGCGGGGTGTGGACGTCCCCGATTGATTTAAAACATTTTCATTTAAAAAATATTGACAAGAATATACATAAACGTTATAATGAAACAAAAAATATCGTATCCTATTAAATTGTGTAAGAATTTGAACTCTATTAACCATGTAATGGTCATGGAAATGGAGTTACCACAATCATAAGCCAATGGCATTAAATCCTTAATGCGATTTACATATATCAAGGGTGCCTTTGAGACGCTTCAACTCTAACAAACTAATTCTATTATTTCTAACAGCAATAACCATTTTAAAACCAATATGTAATTATGTTAAGTTAATTATTAATTACATATAAAAATTTGAATTATCGTAAATTTGACACTTTTAAATTATTCAGTAAATTTATTTTACATTGCTGCAACCACAGTTTAATTATTGTAAAATATTCCTATTTAGTATTTTAATATATGAAAAGGTATTTTTCACTCAATATTTCAAAAAGAAATAACAGTTTCTTTGTATACAATTAGCAAGAAAATGAAATATTCATTTTTGTGGCGAAATTTTAGGTTGCTTACAGTGTATTCGAAGCGAGTTCTTTATTATTATTTGAAACACCAATGGTTTTACTCCCGTTTAAAATATCAAAAAGAATTGGTCAAGAGCGAGACGTATTAACAATATAGGTACAAAAAGTAATAAGTTTATGATTCTTTTATGTATTTAATTTAATTAACACGACTTAAATGTTCTACGTCATTTAGGTCGTCTTAATTAAATTAATTTTTTTTACATATACCCCGGTGTGTTTAATTCGGGTATTTGTTCCGTTATTTTATTATCCTGTTACTCTCGCGTTGTTGTGTTTGGTACTCAATATTCAGAGAATTCAAGTATAATATTCTGTAGTCCCATTTCACTTGGCCCGATATTTCATTGCAAATCAATACTCGTTATTGACATTCATCGTCATATATAGCAATGTGCTACTTAACTGCAGGTAAAAATTTTATGGTCTTCATTTTTAATTTTTATATACCTACTTTGATGAGAACACTAAGACCCAGAACTTATCTTTGTAGTCGAATCATTAAGAAAATATGATTCGTCAAACGTTTCATTAAGGTATAAAACATAAAAAGTATATATAAATTTATTTAAAGAATTCAATAAGTACTTATGTGACTTATTGAGACGTAAAAAGTAAAAAGATAAAAGGATACATGCTTTGCCAATGAAAGAATGGATTATTCTCTATAAAAAGTCAGAATGTGTCTAAAAAGGCCCGACTGGCGGTTCATCAGGGAGTGCTTGTGCCAACTCTGAAACGGTAGTGAAAAGTAGGTATGTATTGTTGGGTTTGGCAGAAGAGTAATGAAAGCAGGTGAATGCGGTGGAAATGAGAGCGTTAAGAAGTATGTTTGCGATAACTTTGACTGATAGAATAAGGAGTGAAGTTATAAGATAGTGGCGTAAAAGAAGATGTCGTGACAAAAGTTAAGAAGGGAATGCTTATATGGTTTGAACCCATAGAGAGAATTGATGAAAGACGACTGATAAAAGAAATTTTCGTTGCGGATATGGATGGAAGTGTCAGCATGGGAGAACATACCTTGGACCACTTTGCTGAACTTCCTAAGAAAGGAAATGAGTGTGGCTAAAATAAAGAAAGTGTGCCTAGATGTTTTGCGATTATGATGACTTAAATGGCACAGTAAAGTATTCGCTTTCTAAACCAAGGGTCTTAGCTTCGATTCCCGCATCAAGATAAATAAATATCTGTATAGTAAAAGGTATTCATTTTAGGTCTAGATGTTTATCTTGTCATCTGTGTGTATATAATGGTACGGTATCGTTTACTCGGGATCCGGTGGTGATATCGAGTGAAATAATTTCCCATCTAAATTGAACCAATAACGCCCACAGAGTTTGTCAAAACGTAACACAATTGCCCGACCCGGCAATTTCGCCGCAAACTCAATATCGCGCGATGTAGCCCATCGCATTTGTCTGTACGTCCATAAACAAGGAGCGGTGTTTATGTTGATTTTGGCAATTTTATGGCTGCATTATGAGCGCGTTGAATGCCTATTTCACATTTTGTTTTTTAAAACGTTAAATATCTTTTTTTTCATAGCTCATATACGCCCCTACTGCTGAGCACGGATCTTCCCATTTAAACGAAATGAACGTTAGCCCACCACGCTTGTCCAATGCGGACTGGCGGGGTTACCAGACTCAGAATAAATATCTGTAGGCCATACATATATTTATTCCGATACGGGAATCGAACCCGCGACCATTGACTCTATGGGTAGGGTGCCGCGCCACTGAACTAATTGATAGTCAAAATCAAATATCTTGTAATATGCATATATGTATTTCTAAGATATAGTTACATTTAATTGGATTTAAAAATAATATTAATTTTTTTATGTAAGGAATCGGTCAGACTGAGTAATTGACAACCGAAATGGCTCAGGGACGTAGCTACCGCGGAGTCAGTGGAATTAGGAGCTAGATGCCCTGCCAATTAACCTTGGAAATGCGTGTTATGTTTTGTTCACTCCACCAGAAATTAAGAAACCCTTGGATTGTATGAGATGTGAAAAAACAAAACACCGAATTTTTATGTTATAATATTTCTTTTATTCATCAGACATTTTATCATTATGCTATAAAATGGTGTTGCTTGTTTGTTTTAATATTTCCATAAATATGATTTAACTTCAATTTGGCTGTATTGATTTTATTGTGAATACGTCGAAACATTTCAAATATTTTAAAGTTCAATTACATTTTTGACACTTTAAATTTTTATAATCCATTTAATATTTTTGTATAGCTTTTGTGAATTTTTACGATTTGTTAGTTCCAGTACTCGTAAAGCAAAAACTGAATATTTTAACACAACAACATCATTATGATAAAAAAATATTACTCGGTCCGACCGATTCATTACATAAAAAAATGTAATATTATTTTTAAATCCACTTAAATGTAACTAACTATACCTTAGAAATTTATACCAATTATTTTCATGTTATGCTTCTAAACACTTCCTGTCTCTATTCTGATATATCGTTGCTATATTATACACAGGCGATAGGCAGGCAGCCTCACTGATTGGGGTTGCACTTACATTAACAAGATATTATTTTCAAATCTACCCACCATTACACTGACGTAAACGATACTTTTACATTATTAAGCTTAGTTAGAATGGTGTTGCTAGCTCTCGCAAAATATTATTACACAGATAAAAGAACGAATTATTACGTATAAAAAAATAAAAGTTCGTAATAACTGGGTAAAGATTGTAATAAATGAAACCCTTTTCTTTATATAGGGCGAACGTCATCAATTTAGTCGGGCGCAGAAAACAATGCCTTCTGTCGGGAGGTTAGATGATTGACGAGACGGGGTGGGCTGAGGTAGGGGAGGGATATCAGTGTAAGAAGATTAACCTTCCGGAGAGTAATTTGAAGCCGTCCCCTGCAATAATAGTTCTTGTTCAAGTTACCTACAGCGTGTTAAATAAATGAATGTGTTTGTTAACGCGTGTAAGGAGCGTAGAGCGTTACAACTATTAGCCTTACGACTTATGATTTTAACGCCTTAGGAAAAGTTTATTTTGTTAATATTATTGTGATATTTTTTATATTGTCACGCCTATCCCCCGCAGTGGTTGGCAGAGACCACAGAGCTCCATCCGCTACCATTCATCGCAGCGAAACGGATCTCCATTGGTCGCTTCACGCCCTCGTGAGAATCAAGACGTGACGGGTGGCGAACCACGTCGCCGTCATTTTTCAACAAATTAGGTATATTAAATTCGTCTTAGTGCATCCCACGAGCTGCAAGGGAGGATGGAGGTCAGCCCCAGCAGAGCCCTACATGCTGAGGTAAGGCACCATAGTACTCGGGGAGCCCGATCCCGGGACGATCGGCACGCTTGCGACTAAGCTCGCTCTTAGCCATGCATCCTTTGGCACGGCAGACTGTTGATTGGCGGAGAGGAAGGGAAAGGATAGAGACGAAAGGAAAGGGCAGGAACGGAAATGCGGATTGGGGGGGTTACCAGACTCGGAATAAATATTTATAAATCCATATATATATATATATTTATGCCGATGAGGGAATGAGCCAATCGTTATTGTGATAAGGATAAGTAAAATGATATTTCACGCTCATAAAAGCGACTGCCTATCTCAATAAACTTTATAAGTTACTTCCGTCTTAGCCTTTTAAATTGTAATACTTGTAATAGTGTTAATTGTAATACAATAAACGAACCATCTTCAATAAGTTGTCATGCGAATGTCACCCAAGTTTATGATAGATTTAAATAAACTGAAATTTGATTTAAAAACGCAATTCATATTATAATTGCGCAAATAGTGAAGATTAAGAAATTTACGTTGCGAATGTGGATGGAAGGGTCGGTAGGTGAAGACCTCGGAAAACATACCTTGAACAAATTGCTGAAGTTTTTAAGAAAAGCCAGGTCAAGAGTACCCTTAACCGGCGGGCTTGCATGAGGCGAACAATGAGTATGGAGGAAGCAAGAAAAGTATGCCGAGATTGTAGCAGATGGAGATCTGTGGTCTTTGCCTACCCCTACGGGAGATAGGCGTGACTATATGTATGTACGTATGATAAGGATAATAAAACATAGATTACGATAATGTAGTCTGGCGTTACTTTGTGGAATTTGATTCATTATTAAGATAGAAAGTCTACCTCGTTAAGATTCGTGTAGAAGAAACTGGAAAAATAATAATTTGTGTATACGAACCAGATTATTAATGGAGTCAGGCGTTACTTTGCGGAAATCCATCACTATATGGACATTCAAAAGTCTCACTTAGCTAAGATCCGCGACAAGCAAAACAATAACAGAAAATTAATAATGTGTGCTTTTCCGTTGGGTTTAGTGGATTTATTTGGAACTTAAACCAAAAACTTACCGAAAATCGGCCATCAACTCTCCACCCACCAACCACTATACACAACGCCAAACACACGTTATTACTTTTCCATCTTGTAAACGACACGTGTTTCGCCCCAACACGAGGCATCTTCAGGTATAGTAGACTCTACGGAAGAAAACCGAAAAGAAAAGCACACATTATTAATTTTCTGTTATTGTTTTGCTTGTCGCGGATCTTAGCTAAGTGAAACTTTTGACTGTCCATATATACGAACCAGTATAAACACAACACCACTTGTCAACAATGTACACGACATTTGCGCCACAAGTCTTTCTTCAGATGTAACAGACTACGGAGGACAAACGTTGAGTCAATCTTTTTGCTTTGTGTCAAAGCGAAACACGTGTGTTAAATAGCTGGCACTAATCACATAGCATTGTTAAGAAAATCACCGAAATTTTACATCTGTAGCATGAATGGGCCGGCTCGCCCGGGAAAGTATCGCACTCCCGCAGAAAATCGGCGTCTGAGTGATAGCTTAACTGCCGCGCTACATACGATGAGCGGCTGAGTTCCGGAAGCCCAACACCCTCCCTCATCCCCCGCCCCTCCCACTCCCATAATGACACTTTCCTTAAAGGTCGCCAACGATTCCGCACTATCTATGGCGCTGCGGATGTCTATGGGCGGCGTTGATTGCTTTCCATTAGGTGACATACCTGCTCGTTTGCCTTCCTATCTCATTAAAAAATAAACTGTAGTTATGTTATAAATTTTAATGTGAATTATTGAATTCTGTATTACCTCGTAAAAAATAGCTGTCTTGTTGCAAGGTGACGATCATGTGATTAATCATTGCTTCCAACGCAGTCTAACACGCTGCTAATCAGACAGACGATTTGAATAGAATAAAATGAGTTTCCGTCTTTTAAGGATCTCGGAGAACGATGCAAGGGAAAGCTATTTTTGACGCTTAAATGTCAGTGAGATCGTGGGTGCGTCAGATTGAAATGAGATATGCTGAGAATCATAAAGCAATTTCTTAGAAAATTTAAAAAATAAAATATAATATCGTGAGGAATTGATAAATAAAATTTGTAAACTTGAAATATTTAAATAATAAAATATAATGTTAATATAAATTTACATATAAATATACAACTACTTCTGTGCTCATCTTTACATCATGCCCTTATGTATAACGAAGTTTATTCTGAGTCGAAGGGATATAAGGCCGACCCGAACATAAGTCTTATGGATTATCTACTTTTCGGCATTTTCTCGAAAGTTTACCTTTTACTACTCTTTCTTCGTTCATTTACTTTCTCAGTTCGTACTCCTTTCATTTAGTAATGAGATGTGCACTTCTATTATTATATATATTTCCGTCGGCCATCATCAGAATTCGTAAGTCATTATGAATAAATTTTACAGAAAGGAGACAAAAAACTAGTTTATTATTAGAGTTTGAAAAAAATGTACACAACTATACTTTTTGTCGGTATAAAAAGTGGTATTTTTTTTGTAAATACCAAGTACTCTACCGTATATGCTTTATGTATTATTTATTATCCATTAAATGGCATCGTAAGTGCAAAGCGAGAAAAAATTTTTTTTTTGGATTATATATATATATATATATATATATATATATATATATATATATATATATATATATATATATATATATATATATATATATATATATATATATATATATATATATATATATATATATATATATATATATATATATATATATATAACAGACTTGAAATAAATACCTGTAGGCCATACATATTTATCCCGAAGCAGGAATCGAACACGTCACCGTTGACATCGAAAGCGAAAGCTTCGTCACTGATTATTTACAGTTAATCAGTTAGTTCGTTATCATATCTCTTTCATAAAAACATTCCTTTGTTTCACGATACACACAGAACCCATTTAAACCATTCGTTATTTTAAATCCAGTAGGTCAGTTTTATCGTGAAACAGTAAATTGTAAATGTAATTTGCAGAGCGAAGTAATAAAATTTAAACCAATTTTACGCCTACGAACACGCCATTTATCAAAAACTGAGCTTTTTGTTTCATAAAAATCATCATTTTTATAAATACAACATGAACGTTTAATTAAGTAGGTATTTACTCAAATGAAAATAGATACGATTCTATTTTCATTTGAGTAAATACCTACTTAATTAATTATCTTGTATTATTGATATAATTAATTATCTAGTATTCTTGAAAAATAATTGGTTAGGTGGGCGTTGATTACTTTTTATATATGTATTTATTAGACATCAATAAGTGATTTGAAATTATATAGTAATAAATTTTGTAAATATAAAAAATAAATGTTCAGCTTTTTAGGTGTCACAACCTGCTTTAGAGTTAGGTAACAACAATTACTATATAATATAAGAGTGTAAAGTCAGTCGGTCTGCTTCATAAGTTGAAAGTCACTCAGAGTGCTATAGAGAAGCTATGCTCGGAATTTCTGTTGTAGATTTGCTCCAGAATAATAAAATCCGCCGCAGTCACCGTTATAGCTGATAGCGTAATAGGCTTGTCCGGTTTGTTGGAGAACAAATCTTTGAAAGCTGATGCTGGAGTGGTGGAGATGAGTGGAGATGCTATGTCTTAACAAACGTAGTGTAAGATGCCAAAAAAGAGTTATGATATCCATAAAGCAGTCGGCAGAAACTGGTTTTAGCCGAAGATCGGGCTATTGGACCTCTCTTAGAAGTAGCCTGATACAAAGGATCAAGTCTGATAATAATGGAGTCACTGCATTAAAATTTTAAAACAACCCATCGACTTAAATCAATTTTTGGACTTTTCCCGCCAACTTACATCAGTGACGTTGTGTTTTTATTTCATTTTCATAATGTTATATTATTATCAGTTATAGTGTTTAATTGTGGTGGCCTAGTATGCAATATAGTTCTATATTATTGTATATTACTTGACACTGGCATAATAGTTGTAACTAATTACTATAAAAGAAATGAAAAAAAAATCAACCAGACCAATATACACATGTATGTATTTAATAAATTAACCTTACTCCTAAAATGGTAGGTAATGGATAACTCATCCGTTAAATCTTAAGAAAAATGATAAATTGAACTAATACAGCCCCAAATAGTGTTACATTGGTTCAATAATTTACTTGCCATGTCACGATTCGAGATAGATTAAAGTACACGTGAAAGCGACCCGTGTCCTTCGGACACACCTGCTGACTTAGCTTTCCGGGGCTTTTGTCAATCCTAACCTGGCCATTTAACCGTCGCCTATCCCATATTATGATGTTATATAATAATCCACACAAAAGCATACTGAAAATATTCATAACCACATATTACTAATTAGAGAAATTGTTTGGAATAATTCCCGACGCCGAATTCCACAACCGCACAACTCGCCATAAAGAAAAGTTTTATCCCCACTATCTTAATGAGTGGCGACCACGCACCACCACTCTGTGGAACGAGCTACCTTCGGCGGTCTTTCCCGAACCGATACAACATTGGCACCTTCAAAAAACAAGCCTACACATATCTAAAAGGTCGGCAACGCTTCCACGACTCCTGCGGTGTCGCGGTTGTCTATGGGCGGTGTTAATTGCTTTCCATCAGGTGACACGCTTGCTCGTTTGCCCTCCTATGCCATAAAAAAAATTATAATATTCATATTTACAGTTCCAACATCGCACTACGCGCCATAAAAATAATTTCGATCTCTATCACTTGGATGGCTGGCCATTCACCACCGTGCGATTGGGTCGCGGTTTTCTGCAACGAACTATACAAATATGAACTACCTGCGGTGTTTCTATGTATATACGACATAGGGGCATTCGAGAGACGAGCTTGATATGTATGTGCTCACAAAAGGCCGGTAACGTATCTGTGACGCCTGCAGCATTGCGGATGTCTATGGGGGGCGGTGATCGCTTACCACTAAGTGTGCCGCATGCTCGTTTGCCTACTATAATATAACTTATAATTTTTTTTGTTATATTATAGCTCTGCTATAATATAACAAAAAAAACCAACACCACGATTTGAAAAATCACAAAAATATTAAATGTCAAAAAATATATACTACATTTATGTTTTGACATTTAATATTTTTGTAATTTATACATATTTTTTTTTTCTTTTATTTCTTTTATTAATAAAAAACTATATAATTGATATGCTCGTACATACGTATAACTCATTCACGAAATTACAATTCGCATTAATTGCGTTACCTATACTTGCAACAATTATTTTTTTAAATTGTGAGCTCTCGTTACTAAAGTTTCTCGATAGTGATTTTTTTTGATAAAAAACTGAGTTACCATTTCCTTTGACACTTCGTTACTTCACTCTCTCGTAATTGATGTCGCTGGTAGAGGATTTTTAATGTCAAATTAAAATAAAAATTCGCTTTTGGTCTTACAAGTCGATTCAACATTTTCCAGTTTCAATTACTTTGAAGTTATACGTTATAATCCATTTACTGTTACTAAATTTATTAAAAATCTGTATTTCACATCCATCTGTAGTATATTTTCATTTGATTTTATAAAATCATTTAGTAGAACGCCGTAATTTCCCGCAAAATATATTTTGAATTTTAAAAAAATAGAAAAGGATATTATTAGAGAAAAAAAATAAAAATAGAGAAGGATATGATAATAGTTTGATATTACTAGCTACAAGCTATAAGTATAGATATTTTTCTAGTACAGAAAGTACTAGAAAAATATTTCACGTCGAAACCCCAAACAATTGGACTATTGTTTCTTTTTATATTTTAAGTCTTCTTCTGTTATGAGTGCCTCTCCGATTTGTGAAGGTTGGCAATTCAGCAGAACTTTCCTCTTCCTTCACAAAGTGCAGTAGTTCTAGTACACATGGTATCTCGGTTCACTCCCTGATATGACGTAGCCAAGAATTCCTTCTTTAACCAACTTGTCTTTTGCCCTCGACTTTTCTCATCACGATTAGTTGCAGCTGTCATGTCATATTTTTAATAAAAAGTTACTAATTACATTTAAATAGTATTCTGCTGTATTCATCACATATTTAACAAAAAAAAAACAACATACAGCAAACACTCATAACTCTCCAACTAACACGGGATAGAATAAAGAATTATGAAACTTTTTTCGTGTAACAATTGGATAATTTTATTGCTCACACATTTTGTAGCTGAATTTATTAAGGTTGTGGTGTTAATATAGACGGAAGCGAGATCGCTATACTGAGTGAAAAACTATTACTTATATTAATAGAAATTCAGTAAGGAAAAATATGGAAGTTTAAAGAACTTTATGGAAGTTTGGTGTTAATTAGTGGCATTTTACTATGTCCCTAGATTTTTCATCTAGGTTCCTTGAAACACATATAAACTCCACCAGTGTGTTCACTTCATGTTTTTGAATAAATTTCGATCTTGCAATAGAAGCGAAAGAGTAGATTCTGTAATTGTGAAGTGACAAGTTCACGTAGAGTAATTTAAAAAGTGTTAAAGCCATGAACCATACCGTCAATTTCGATTTCGATTGACGAAGTCGATACATAATTTTCAACATTTTTCAACTTAATCATCAAATTACACATTGTGTTCTTTTTCTTGTATAACAACAATACAATGCTTCAGGTCAAAAAACGTGACGTGACGTCAATTCAACAAGTTATTTTATAAAACTTTTTTAAATATTAAAAATTTATCCATAAAAATAAAGGATGAACTCAACAGCTTGCACGTATAACGTACAGTAAAAGGATCAATGACTTTTTTGAAATGGCAGAATGGCGCGATTCGACACAGATTATCCACACGTTTGTAGATATTTATTATTTTTTATTAAATAAACACATATTAAAGAAAAAAATATTTTAAAATATAAGATATTGCTTTTGGGATAAACTATGAGTAGGTATTTTTTACAGTGATACGAGAATCGCCTTCCGCTCCGCTGTTCCATCGCCACTAAAGCCTTGTTAACTGTTGTCATAAATAACGTAGGTGCAGGAGTCGCGTGTCGAGTATCGTGGAGCGCGCTCGCGTGCCGGTACAACATTGTTTACGTTACGTTTTATGTTTGTCATAGAGCATTTTGGCGCTTCTAGTGACTTATGTCGCGTTCCGCTCAACCACGTGGAAAATGCGGGGGTAATTCAACAGAAATGTTTGACTGTTGCATTAATTACGGTCCCCGGGGGTTTCTTCGTGTTTTTATATTTCACTCGGTCGACTCCATTGTTGACTTCTTTGACGGTGAATGTTTTATGAAATCATGTACCGTATTGCACAGCGTGGCAGGAAGTAATAAAAATATGGACATGGTAGATGATTAAATTGCAGTCATCCGATTTTATTCTGTTGTATAATATCGGTATAATATAGAATTGTGTTTTTTAAATATATATATTGATGTGAAATATCATATCCTATCCCTCTGGTCATATGGGAGTAAAATCTTAGACAATTGACGTAGACGGCAACCCCTCCGCTAAGCCCAACCACCAATTGGTCGTGGTTATAAAAATATAAGTATGCTGAGATTTTATAAGCAACTGACGATAATATAACTGTAATATAATAGTAGAACTCATTATTTCTTGCTTAAACTAAAGAAAACTAGATTCGAATATCTTCATGTAAATAGAAAAGTGCACGGTGCTTTTAAACATCATTTGAAAAATCGCGTTAATCGGCGTAATAGTTCCGACATTGACGCGATTCGAAGAAACTAAAATATTTTCTTTGACTTATCGAGCACATTTCGTGATTTTTGTGTGCCGTGATATTTTTTTATTTTTTTATGGGATAGGAGGGCAAACGAGCAAACGTGTCGCCTGATGGAAAGCAATCAACGCCGCCCATGGGCAACCGCGACACCGCAGGAGTCGCGGAAGCGTTGCCGGCCTTTTAGGTATGTCTTGGCTTGTTTTTTGAAGGTTCCAATGTCGTAACGGTTCGGAAAGACCGCCGAATATATCGCTACTAATCGAAAATAATCGAAGTTTTAACAAAATGAATTAATTTGAAATTAAATGTAGCCTTTTATTCTATGCAAGCATTTCAATATCAAAAAAAAATTTAAGAATATGCAACAATATAATTTACAAAGAAAGATGTATAAAGATTTTATAAATATTATATATATTTTAATTGTTTATCATTTCATTTCTACAGTACTAATAAGGCCTGTTTTTTTCAAAATATGGTATTTGAATTAATATAAAAAATACTTAAGTTTTAAATTTTATTTATTTTATTAATTAATGTAGCTAAAATTAAAAACAAAAGTAAGCGTAAATATCGTTATATTTCTTGCATTTTTCTCTCTCTACAATACAAAAAATGCCAAAATAAAAATAAATCATCTAAAATAAGAAATCTTTTTTCATTTGCAGTTTTCTCGGTTTAATAATGAAAAAGCTCTACATCTTTATGAATACTAGATTTGATCCGTTCTAATTTAGTTAGTGAGAAAATTCTTACAAAACTAAATTGGCTTGCACAGTGACATAGCTTGAATAGCGTCGTCATATTTCACAGCGCTAGAAAATCTAGAAGACTAAAATTATTTATAATTTAAAGAATACTAACTTAATTTTTTTTTGACTTACCTTCAATATTGATATTTATACATATTTCACAGCAATAGAAAATCTAGAACTAAAATTATCTGACATAACTGTGTTATTTTCCTTCGCCCTAGTTCGCAGGCAGTGAAAAAAAATTGTAAACTCATCAATGAACAATAAATATATATTATTATTATTATATTTAAAGAATATAAACAAAATAGTCTTTTTGTGTTATTCTGATAGATTCAGTCCATTATCTGTACGAAAAGATGGATGTATCATCTCTTTGCGTACTGTATCGAATTTATTATAGCCAATGTTCCGAAGTGTTGTTTAATCACCTGCTAGCTGCATAGTTCCACCATCGCACTACGCGCTATAAAATAAATGTGGGACATACTCGTATATGTGAGACAAGTAGGTCCGCACTAATCTAAACATTGTAGGTCCGAATGTTCAGATCAGTTGTCTGTTTCTTTTGAAATGGAGGATCAGGGGTCAAAAGTTACATAAATACATATATGGGCTGTCAAATAATAAGATGTACTGATAATGCTAACTACTCTATCATAAAAAAAGAATATATGCTAGAATTAAATTCTAGCAAACCTTAACTAATTGAAAGCTTTTATGGAGCCTAGCAATGTTTTATTGATTTTATTAGAATCCTTTTTAACCATTGCAATTAAACTAACATTGTTTGTGCTATGAAAATACAGTATATATCAATAGTCTAATGGAAGATACAAACCCAAAATTTTAGATAATACGCGCCTGCCTTATCAACTATGCTATTACAGTTGATTACCGCTTTATCATACGTATTTAATAGTGTTTCAATAGTTCAACTACGAGTATTAAATGGTTTCGTGAAAAGGATGGCATTATTCAAACAAAGAGCAGTCGCCAGAACTAATTCTATTGAAACCAAAATGCTAAAGGGTGGCAAGTTTACATATGTAACAGCTGAAGTCCACGCTGGCCCCAACTGAGCTACGTATAATAGCGTTCGATTTAGCCGAGCTCCGTACAAGTACATTTGTTATACGATGACCTAATTCTCAGCGGCATTCAAAATAAAAGACAGGCACCTCTACTGGAAATATCTCGGTTGGTATTTAAGTGCACGAGTTTGCGGATTTAGCTTCTTTGTGAATTTATTGCAGGGCAGGTTGAGATACTTGTAATAAATATAAAGGAACATTTTAATCAACAATATAGATGTCAACTAATCTTCGGCTTCGCGTTTTCGTTTACTGCTAGTTTATGTCTGTTTAAATTATCACTCCATCGCATCGGCAGACGTACACTATTTTTTTTATAGGATAGGAAGGCAAACGATCAAGCGTGTCGCTTGATGAAAGCAATCAACGCCGCCCATAGACAACCGCGACACCACAGGAGTCGCGTAAGCGTTGCCAGCCTTTTAGGTATGTATAGGCTTGTTTTTGAAGGTTCCAATGTTGTATCGGTTTGGAAAGACCGCCGAGGGTAGCCGGTTCCACAAACTGGTGGTGCATAGAAAGAACTACGTTTGCCAAAACTCGTTCTCCACTCCATCACTCGTCTATTTGAGCGTTTGTTGGTTTTCTGACAAACTTACCTCACTCATTAGCACTCAAGTTTGCTAACTCGAAGAGCTAAGTCGGTGATTTTGATTATTCGGTGGAACACATACGCGTGGTCTTTCGTGAATACATACGCTCCGTTTTTTGAATATCCCCATATCACACGTGTTTCATTTTTATTTATTCACTCCTTCCACCTTTGCAATTGCTTAGGGTTTCTAGCTGGAAACCAATGTCATGATGGTAAAGCAAAAATAATACTGAGTTATGTATATACCCACTTGTAATAACTACTAGTGCGAAGACACAAATCTTATAATTTAAGATACTTGTATAATTTATAGTTTAGTTATAAATTACACTGTATAAGTTATTACTTAAATAACTATAAGTAATAACGAATAACTTTGTTGTTTAAAGTTTAAGATTAGAGAAATATAATATAAATACCTATCATTATAATTTTTTTATATATATATACTCACACCTATCCCCCGCAGGGGTTGGCAAAAACCACAGAACTCCATCCGCTACCATTCATCGCAGCGAAACGGCTCATTGGTCGCTTCTCGCCCTCGTGAGAATCAGGACGTGACGGGTAGCGAACCACGTCGCCGTCATTTTTCAACAAATTAGGTATATTAAATTAGTGTTAGTGAATCTCACGAGGCGCAAAGGAGGATGGAGGTCAGCCCCAGCAAAGCCCTGCATGCTGAGGTAAGGCACCATAGTACACGAGGGAATCCGTCCCGGGACGGTCGGCACGCTTGCGACTAAGCTCACCCTTAACCACGCATCCTTTAGCACGGCAGACCGTGGATTGGCGGAGAGGAAGGGAAAGGATAGAGAAGAGAGGAAGGGAAAGGGTAAGAACGGAAATGCGGATTGGGGGGGGGGTTACCAGACTCAGAAATAATATTTATAAATTCATATATATATTTGTTCCGATGCGGGAATCGAACCCGCGACCATTGACTCCGTGGGCGGAGGGCCCCGCCACTGAGCCAATCATTATAAATTTATCACAAATTTATTTACCAATACAATATACCGCTTGACGTAGCTGAAATAGCGTAATCCTCGGTCCGTGACTAAATTTATGAAACAATGGCCGATAGCTAACAATTAATAATCTGTTTACTCTACTCGGGTACTAAACACGATACGGGAAATCGATATAATTTAAATTAGTCCGATAATCGACATTGCCTTTAACAAAATACATTATACCTTTTTTATCTAGATGCTAATAATGAAATTACACATCAATATTCGTCAAGTTGTTATGTAACAAACATTATAATATACATTCTATTCAAAAATACAAATTAAAATTAATTATAACATTATAAACGACAACCTAAATTACCTTAGTGGTGAAGGTGCCTCTTTCAAGGCAAATCAACGTCTCTCATAGGCATCCACAACACCATAGAAGCATTGCCGGCCTTCGAGTAATATATGGGATTGTTTTTTGAAGGTCAATGGATCGGAATAAGTATGTGTATGACCTACACGTGTTTATTCTGAGTCGAATGCCCCACCAATCTTGGGTTTGGAGCTTGTACAAGCGAAGTGGGATGATATCCATTCCCCAGAATAGAAACGCCCTTGCCCAGTAATAGGATATACATATGTATATGTAATATAAATATATTTAAAAAAAATACAAAAATCTAATTTTAAGTATGCAATCAGGAATTTTGCTAAAATTGGTTGCGGTGAATTTATTACATTACTTAGTTGTTTTTAATTTATGTATGATTAAATATGTATGCGGATATGAGCATGAGTAGTATTTTATATATATATATATATATATATATATATATATATATATATATATATATATATATATATATATATATATATATGGATGTATGTGTGTATGTCTGTATGAATGTTGTTACTGTGGTCCGCGATCTGACCATGTTGGTTCTTACTTAAAATCAGCGCCAGATGTTCCAATATTTTAATTACTCAGTATATGCTGAGCAAGAACCATTTTATGACACTTGTTAGATTAAAATTATTTTCTTTTTGTTTCATTTATTTATTTGTATATTATTATTTTATTAAGGTCTTAATTTTAGTTATTGTAAAAAAGGGGTCTGAAATAAAGATTTTTCTATTCCTATTTCTATAATGGGAATAAATAAAAGTTCCTTAGGTACATTATAAACTGTTTACAAATTGTGATTGATTAATTAAATTATTTATATAAATTAAAAGCTACTTATATCTTCTATCACTTATATTTTATGATAATCGAGGCCAATTGGCTTTTCATTTCATTTTAACATAAAGTTACTTTAGATTCAAATGTAAACAAAGTGGTCCTCTGCGCCCCATTTTCTTTCAGGGCGGTCTGCTACCGACGTTGCTTAATTCATGATCATTTCAATTAGCAAAGTACCACTAGAGTAAGCAATATTCTTTTAGCAAAAAAATGCGGGCTCTCGAAAAGTTTTGAATGAAATATTTTTTGACTTTGCCTCCGCAAATTGGTTAAAACAAAAATAGGGGAACCGAAAATTTGTAATTGATAAACATTTTTTTTTTCAATGTAACAGCTTCTCTGCGGTTTTTAAGTCATAAATCACAAAACAATGTAGCCGTGGTGTATATGATTGGCTTTACGCATTCAATTTCTACCAGCCACCCTGCTTGGATCATAGCTCCATATGACCGAAGGGCGTCTCTTACTATATTAATACGTGATCTTTCTTCCGACACTCGTGTAGTCCAATGTTGTCAGTTTTTGATAAGCGTGACAAGCTAATTGTTACAGTCAACTTCCTTACTCGGATAACTACCTCAATAACTTTGGCTTTTCAGTGGCTTAAAAAAAGAAATATGAATACGCAATACAACGTGCCTTAATAAAATGTCCCTTAAATTATATCGCAAACAATAAGCCTTAAACAATAAAAAACAAAAAAAAAAACAAGAAAAAATACCTATTGTTAGAAATAGATTTAGAAAAACTGTGGATGAGCTTACCTGCAAAGATAAATGATCAAATAAAAAAGGTAATCTTAACTTAAATAAGCATAATAAGCCTTCGACAATAAAAACAACCCTTAAAACTTTCATGAATGATTGTTAGTACCCTCGGAAAGGTCGTTTCACTAATATAGTAATTTACCAATAGGTGGTGAGTAATTAGATAGTTCATGACGCAACTCATATCTTTCCTTCTTATTAGAATTCAAATTCTTTCTATTCTTCAATTAGCATTGCAACAAATGCTAGATCACGATTAGCAAGTAATTAAATATTGTATAGTTAGGTGATTAATCTACGAATTCGAATTGATGACCAATACGTATACATGTTCAGAAATTTTACAGCTGGCAATAACTAGATGAGTGAAGTCAAAGGTTGGACTGGGTGGCGCTACTTCTGGGAGACCTATATCCAGCAGTGGACTACCGCACGCTATGGATATAAGTCTAATTTTAAGAACGTAATAGTGGTAGAGCCACGCTGCAGACGAATACTTTGTCAAGAATGGCATAATATTTGTCTGTAGCATTAATGGGTTGCCTCGCCCGGGGAAGTACCACACTCCGCGCTTCGTACGGTGAGCGGCTGAGTTCCGGAGGCCCAAAACCACCCCCTTCACCCCTCCCACTCCCACTCCCATGATGACACTTTCCTTAAAGATCGGCAACGCTTCCGCACTACCTATGGTGATGCGGATGTCTATGGGCGGCGTTGATTGTTTTCCATCAGGTGACACGCCTGCTCGTTTTCCTTCCTATGCAATAAAAAAAGCTCGCTCAATGGCTTAGGTTGTTAAGCCGTGTCAGATGCCACAGCTTTTGATTATCGAGACAACTTGAAACCTGACAGTCCGAGCGATCTCTTACTAATGGGGTCAATTTCCTATTTTGGTTGTAAGTTCAGACAATAGTCAATTTCTGTTAAAATTGTTGTTTTAAAGTTTACTTTAGATAGTAGTCCTGGTATGTATGTACATTATTACATCATAAAAGTAGGGAAAAGGAAATAAAAACATAACAGAAATATAGAACGTCACCGTCATTTTTCAACGAATTAGGTATATTAAATTCGTCTTAGTGAATCCCACGAGCCGCAAAGAAGGGTGGAGGTTAACCCCAGCAGAGCCTTGCATGCTGAGGTAAGGCACCATAGTACCCGGGGGAGCCCGATCCCGGGACGGTCGGCACGCTTTCGACTAGGCTCGCCCCTAGCCACGCATCCATTGACACGGCAGACCGTGGATTGGCGGAGAGGAAGGGAAAGGATAGAGAAGAAAGGAAAGGACAGGAAAGGAAATACGGATTGGGAGGGGGGGGTTACCAGACACGGAATAAATATTTATAAATCCATATATTTATTCCGATGCGGGAATCGAGCCCGCAACCATTGACTCCGTGTGCGGAGGGCCGCGCCACTGAGCCAATCGGTCGTCATCTGGATATTACTAGGTAATAAAATGTTCTTTTTGTATTTTTTTTACCTCAAATCAAAATGAACGCATAATTAAATTAAATAGAAATATATTTTTTACAGAAACTTAATGTTAAAATTAAAACTTAAATAAGTATTTATTATATTTTCTATTCAAAGATAAAGAAAAAAATAACTTAAAATATAATTACTAAAAAAAATCACTTCAAAAATAGTGGTGTTAAGCGTCAGCATTTCACTGTGTTCTTGCGTTTGTACGGTCAGTACTAGGATCTAGAGGCAAATATCCTTTCCCTTCCTTTATTTTTATCTATCTCCTCCTCCTTAAATCCTTTTTCCCCTTGCCCTTATGTCTATGGGCAGTTCTGTTTGCTTAACATCATTTCTGAGGTGACTCATTTGCTCGTTTGCACATATTCCATAAAAAATACAACCCGAAAAACGTAAAAGGTCAAATAATAATAACTTGGCAACAAAATCTTTGTTGTGGAAAAAATTACAACAATGCCGAGAGATTTGTGTTGTTAATGAAATGTTTTGTGCCGTAGGGCGTACTGGCTTTTTTAATGAGGTCGTGGATCGTTAGCTGCCACGTTGGGAAGCAAGAATCGATGACTCTTCACTAAGTTTGAGCTATCGCCGTCTTTTTTGAAGGACTGAACTCGATAGAAACTTTTCAAGATGATAAGATCAATATAACGTTTTTGTACAATTAACTTTAGTTTAAAATTTAACGATTGACTTAGCCCGTATGTAATGTTTTTAATTCTAGAACTAAATCATCATCAATCATTGATAACAATACAGCTGTAATAGTCTATTGCTTGCTATTGACCTCCTTAAAATGAATGTAGCCGTAATCTCCTTACGCGGACGGTTTTGGGATCGTATATTCCTTTTCTTTCTAAAGTATTCTGGGAAAGACGGCAGTTTCAAACTGCTGTCCGCCTGCAAATATATACTCCCATAGTCGCTTCATACAACACCCACGGGAAGACGGTGGCCTGATTCTATGCCAGCAACCATGCAGCAAGTCCATTATGATTAGGAAACAGATTGCGGTATTTCAGAATATGTTAATTTTTTTATTTCTCAAAAAATTTACAATATTCACCAAATGAAATAATACAAATTAAAAAAAAATTTAAGAAATTATTTAAAATATTATATATTGTATATGGCCGGCGTTGATTGCTTTCCATTAGGTGATGAAATTAGATTTAAATATAATGAAACGGTAGATAATCTATAAAAAATAATTTTATTCCAATGGACGTTGTGTGTTTTGTGACCAATCTATCATGACTCAGAATTTAATTATATATATATATATATATATATATATATATATATATATATATATATATATATATATATATATATATATATATATATATATATATATATATATATATATATATATATATATATATATATATATATATATATATATATATATATATATATATATATATATATATATATATATATATATATATATATGTGGGCCAGGTCCATTAGACAAATCTAGATTAGGTTAGGACAACGCAGTTGATTAATCGATATACATCCCAATCTCCATTATTTTTAACATTACATATGATTTATCTTAATTATAATTTATGCTCCAAAATACTATAGAATTTTGGACTCTAACCGTGCATTATTAGAGGAGAAATAAGAAGTATTGGACTTCAAAATTCGACTGAAAGGATAGAAAGAAAATAGTTGTTTAGGGCTTGATTAGATAAAATTATTCGTTTTTTTATGGGATAGGAAGGCAAACGAGCAGGCGTCTCACCTGATGGAAAGCCATCAACGCCGCCCATAGATTTCCGCGGCACCATAGGCAGTGCGGAAGCGTTGCCGACGTTGGAAAGTGTTATTATGGGAGTGGGTATGTGAAGGGGAGGAGTAGAAGGAGGGAGGCCCAATACGGAGGGTATTGGGCCTCCGGAACTCGGCCGCTCACTGTACGAAGCGCGGTAGGTAAGCTAATAACACTCAGACGCCTGTTTTCTGCGGGAGTGTGGTACTTCCCCTAGCGAGCCGGCCCATTACCAGTAAAATACTTTTATTACGATAATTAAATTCAATGTACATCAAAAGACACATCGAAGCGGAACGAAGACTTCCTTACTAAATTTGTGGAAAAAATTGTGAAGTTCCTAGAGCCAACACTGTTTTTACATACAAAGAGACTGACTAAGTCAATAAAAATCACACAATAAACTTCAAACACGTTTGGACTCTTTGAAGGGACTAGTCGTTGAGTATTCATGCGTTATTTAACTCGATAATAACTCTGCTGCGGTCTACTGGTATGCACAGGATTATTATTTTACACCGCAGCGCAGGTATCGCACTAGGGATGCACATAAGTTGATCTTAAAGGTGTTGGATTTATTTAAAAACCTGTCGTTGTACCTACATATGTATATCTCATTAATAGACCATCACATCAATATAACTTATTATTATTTTCACTCCTTGCGTATTAGAATGCTCCATTGTTATATCTGGCCCGTTCTCCTATACGGATGTGAGGCATGAACACCTAAAGAAGACCTCAGAAAACTTATAGAAGCCTTCAAAATGTGGACATACAGACGTATGCTCGCTATTAGATGGACTCAAAAAGTGGCCAATGACGAGGTTCTCCGACAAGTCAAGCAAAAACGTGAACTTTTGCATGCCCTCAAAGGTAGACAAGTTACCTATTTGGGTCATGTCATGGGATATGACAGGTACAAATTACTGATCATGATGATGAAGTCTGAATGAATATCAGAGAGTGGATCGGGATAGCGAGTGCTCCAGAACTGCTGAACCTCGCGATGGAAGAGGCAAGTTGTGCTGAATTGGTTGTCAACCTTCGTAAGTCGGAGAGGCACTATTCGAAGAAAAATTGGTATAGATTTTTTTTAAGAATAAGAAGGTGTCCCATCATCAGATGGAAAGCAATCAACGCCACTCACAGTCATGAGCAACACCATAGACATTACAAATGTGGTGACAGTTGAGATATGAGAAGACTTGTTTTTTGAAGGCTTCAATGTCCAATCTAATTTGTTTTTAGTTTTAGTTTTTATTCTTTTAATAATGTTATCTTTGTTATGTGTGCATGCTGTCTCATCTAAAAGTTATTTTTATTTTATTTTTTTATAATAGTATATTTATCGTCATGTGTCCTTAATAAATAAGTAACTATAGAAAATCAATCACCATTTTTTTTATGGGATAGGAGGGCAAACGAGCAAGACGCAATCAACGCCGCCCATAGACAACCGCGACACCGCAGGAGTCGCGGAAGCGTTGCCGGCCTTTTAGGTATGTATAGGCTTGTTTTTTGAAGGTTCCAATGTCGTATCGGTTTAGAAAGACTGCCGAGGGTAGCTATGTCCACAAACTAGTGGTGCGTGGAAAGAAGTTACGAGAGAAACGCACCGTAGTAGATCGCCACTTATCCAGATGGTGGGGATGAAATTTTCCTTTACGGCGAGTTGTGCGGTTGTGGAATTTGGCGAATTATTACATTATTACAAACAATTCCTATGATTACAATTACACCATATCATTATACGCCTCCATTAACACCTAAATTTGACTTTATTAGCAACAACTGCTAAACACTATATAAATATATATCAATTGATAATTGCATGCCTTTATTGGCTAGATAAAATTAATATACGCCAGTTATGTTATGGCCCATCATTTGCTAAATGATCACCTAGTGTGAGTTTTGTGTGCGATTGCAACAAATCCTCTTTATATAGAGAATTTTATGTTGAGTAGTGTAATTTTTTTTGATGATAATAATAAACAAAAAATATACTATCAAATAAAAGTTGTCCTATTGTATACTATTATATTTTTTGTATTATAATAAAACATTAAAATTAACGTTAATTTTAACTCACTTCACTCTAAGTAAATTTGAAGACGAACCACTCAACCCACGAGTATCCGGACCAAATGGTGGTCCAATTATGTATTTCTTTTCTCCTATAATATCATTTTCTTTTCCTTTTTTATTGTAATATCTTTATTTACAAATTACAAGACAACAATCTTTTATTTATTCCAATGATAGCTTATCAAAATAACAATAACCTTGTAAAGTGCTGAATGCTTTTAAAACATACCAGTTGGTTATGTATGTACTTATTTATGTGTATTTATATATGTATTTCCAATTTGAACAATGACCGAATCGAAAGGTCTCAGCACGGGCTCGCCTAGTGAAACCTACTATGCTCCATCCAACTTTATTGTAAATTGTAACAAATAAAATAAAATAAATAATAATGAAAATATAAAGTAAAAAATCTAAAAGTATATGCACAAAATAGAATTATCTGGTCAAAATTTCTGGTCGGCCCTGCTTGTTTTAAGGCAAAATAATATAATTTATTATATATGTAAATATGACAAAATATGGATGTACATATGTCTGAAATAAACTATTATTTTTATATAATTTAGCGAGGAATGTAACTGACCTCAGTTTACGTTTTAAAATTTTTTTTTAAATTAAAAAAAAATGATTCTTAAATTATTGTTTATGCTTTTATGCGAAGACTTTTTCGGCAGGTCGTCATTTTTTTTAAGGTTAGACTTAAGGTTCTTAAGATCTAAGTTGAATAAAATTTTGTTAAATTTGAGTCTCCTTGTGTGTCACTGTATAAAAAGTATAAATTTATGGAAAAATATTCAATCATTAACAAATGACTTCGTATTTCTCCATAAGCCACTTTAAAACGAAAACAATTCGATAAGTATAAGCAAATCAAAAAAAGGGTATACTCAATGCGAGAGAACGAAACAATACGATGTTACTGCTTCATCTCGTTATATTAACTAGCGATTCCGATCCGTCATTTCACACCCCAGACTCGTGAACAATATTTTTCTTCATTCCACGAAGCCTCCACACGAATTTCGCTCGTTATTTTTCTTCGTTATTAAACTTGATGAAACTGCTTGAATTTGTATAGCGCGCACAGCAGCATTTCTACTGGAGGTGTTATTCTGGTTTCAATTTTAAAGGCTTTTCTTGCTTTAGTTTTAATTGTAGTTGTTACATTGTTCATTTAATAATTTGAAACTGCAATAGCCCAATTAAATTAAAATGCAAATATACAAAAACTATAGTTGTGTACCGTTGAATGTAAATTTGAATTATATAACACTATAAGACCTAATTGGCTCAGTGGCGAAGCAACTGTCATCGGAGTTAATGGTCGTCAGTTCGGTTTCCTCATCGGGATAAATATATGATATACATATATGGCTTAAGGATATTTATTGCGAGTCTAGACGCCTCACTAATCTGCCTAGGACAAGCGTGAGCCCAACAGTGGAACACATGGGCTCTAGCAAAAAAAGAGATTGGCCTTTGAGGGGAGTTATAGTAATACCCACGCCACTTGTCAGACTGATTAGAGATCGTGATATTTTATTACTTAGGTAAAAGCTACTGAATCTTATCTGATTCGTGCGTGCATATTATTTTCAATTACGGAAATGCATTATCCACTAAGTATCTGTTAAATCGCTCACATAAAAATCTTTACTGTAATAGTATAATATATCAATAAATTGAAATTGTTTTAATTCTTCTTCTTCTAAGAGTGCCTCTCCGACTGGCGCAGGTTGCCAGCCAATTCAGCACTACTTCCCTCCTCCTTCGCGAGGCGAAGCAGTTCTGGAGCACTTGCTATCCCGGTCCACTCCCTGATATTACGTGGCCAAGGTCTTCTTTTTCGATTGTTTTCATGTGCTATGTAATATTATTATTGAAACATAGGAGATCTTACCCAGGCCCCATTCTAAGCCGAAAATTACTTGTATACTGGTATGTTTGTACAAATCGGCTCAAAAAAATTAAAACGCAGTAAACAGCAAAATGAAAATCAGAGCCACTTGCCCAGCACAATCCTGTAACAAAAACTTTTAAGATTTCTAAAAAGATTCTATCTGATCACTCAGAAACAATCAATTTCAACGCTGTACAAAATTTTATATTGGTCGTAGAGCTGTGAGACTCAGACCACTGAATATTTTTTCTAATGCAATAATGCAATAAAATGACATCTGTGACATTTACAGCATTTTCACTTTTTTGTGTAGATATAAAAAATTTCATCGAATTTTATGTTCATAAATCCATAATGGATTTATGAACATAAAATTCGATGAAATTTCTTATTTCCGCTAATGTCAACAAAGTAAATTTTGCCCTTCCATCTTTAATAATGAATTTCCGCAAAGTACTGCCTGAGGCTATGCATCACAGTTGTATTTTTAAAACAATAAACCATAAAATATTTATGTGTATTGCGTCATTATTACGGTAGTTTGAACGGTGACTGTCGAGGCGTCAAAGGCTTCGGGTTAAAGAGCGCCGACCTGAATCATGCTTCCTCACTGCGTCGCCAAATTGATGATATTACGCCCTCGATACTGAGGTCTTACGTACTTTAATGATATAGATTTTTACATATACAATAACACAAGAGCTGAAATATTATTTTGTAAATATTATAGTATTATACCAAACTCTTACTTTTTTTCCTAGTCTGTTCATTAAAACCCACTGCTAGACAATGAACCCATAAATATTACTTTGTTTGTTTTTTAGCCCATACATGAAATCCCAGTGCTAGATAATGGGCATACAATATAAATTTGTAAATAGCAACACACCAAACTTTAACTTTTATTTTTTACAGCCCATACATGAAATCCCACTTGTAGATAACGGGCATACAATATTAATTTGTGAATAACATCATACCAAACTTAAATTTTTATTTTTTTACAGCTCATATACAAAATCCGTCTGCTGGATAAAAGACATGCGATATTAATTTGTAAATATCATCATATCAAATTTTAATTTTTATTTTTTTACAGCGCGTATATGAAAACTCTTTGCGAGACAATGTGCCTACAATGGGTATTGCCTGGCAGAATAGACATTAACTCAATAAAAATAATTAATAAAATAAATAATTATAGAAGTGTATTTTTTTATTATTCTAACCATTAAAATACAAACCGACCAGAAAACATTAGAACCATTGGTATTAGCAAAATGCTTCCTCATTTTGCTAATATCCAGGTAGGATGAGTGCCGGGATCTGGCCCAAAAAAGGCAAAAACGACCTTCGATTAGCGTTATGACTCATGATAGAGAGAATCCTACTCTGAGGCTGGAAGTGTAATATGTTTCCGTTTTATATATTATAACATTCTTTAAGAATGATTTATTATTTTTGTAATAATACTATTATACTATAGATTAGCATACATATATTTCGTTTTAACAGTACGAGCCTATTGGCATTGTACTGTTAAAAGGAATATTATAATTGGGATACATCACTAAAGCACTTTTAATGAATTTTGGTGTAGAACAGAACTTTTGGTACTGCAATAGCGATGGTTCAAAATAAATGCGACATAGGGGCATTCAGGAGTTGAGCGTATGAGTATACAAAAGGCCAACAACGCATTTGAAATGTCTTTGGCGGTTGCCTAATTCTATGGGAGGTGATGATCACCTAACACTATATGACCGCATTCTTCTTTGCATGCTCTGCCATAAAAAAGTGAAGAAGGAACTCGCTCGGCACAATACTGTAAAACCACAGCACTAATTTTCATCTAGATCCTGTCGCCTATATCACGAACGTTTCCTACTAACGGTCATAGTAGCTATATGATAATAAAAAATTGTGTTTATTAAATAATGTAAAACAAAGTGAAATTTGAAGAAAAAAGAATTTATTATGATATAAATAGAATTATAATTACACCCCAACCGTACAAAACCACCGACGCGTAACGTAAAATCAGAGAGCAGCGACCCGGATTATGTTTACTGACTGCACGCCAAAATTATCGATATTATTCCATCTATAAGACAAGTGCGAGTATAATGATATTTTATGATGATATTTTAATCGTATTGAATATTATTTTTTTTTTATTTAAATTAAAACATACCTACAAGGTGACACCGCGATTTGTCACGTATTTTCAACTCACATACATACCTATGTACATGTAGAATACATGTATGTACTGTTAATAAAACTTTTAATTTGAATATATTAAAACCTTTTATATTACTTCTTTTTAAATTCGTAATTTTTAAAGTTTAAAATAAAAAAGAAATAAATTGTTTTATAGAAAAACATATCAGCTGGACTCAAAGGGTGGCCAATGACGAGATTCTCCGACAAGTCAAGCAAAAACGTGAATTTTTGCGCACCGTCAAAGGTAGAAAAGTTGCTTACCTGGCTCATATCATGAGACATGACAGGTACAAATTGCTGCAACTGATCATGATGGGAAAAATCGCAGGCAAAACACAAGTTGGTCGAAAAAGAAACTTAATATCAGGGAGTGAACCGAGATAACGAGTGCTCCAAAACTACTGCACCTCACGAAGGAGGAGGATAGAGCTGAATTGGCTGCCAACCTTCGCAAGTCGGAGAAGAAGAAGATAGAAAAACAAAAAGATTATTTCGTCTGACGTTTTTCAATAGACATGTCACCCTTCCGGCAGAAGAATATGAGATATACTATATAAAATGTAAATTTATAAAGTGTGAATAGAGTATAAATGAGATATAAATCTAAATGGAATAGAAAAATAAATTAATTTTAGTTGTAAGAATTTCAATTACATCCCTAAAGATCGTGTGTCGTCGGAGCCGGCATTACATAGATACTATAGCGAAGCCGGCTGGCTTCGCTATAGTATCTATGTAATAAATAAAATAATATTTCTTGCCATTTATTTTGTAACGTAAATATTTCTTAATTATTTATGTTATGGACATAATTTATACGAAGCTTGTGACACAGAGGTGTATTTATCTGATTTTTTATAACGCAAAAACTATAGAAATTTTTCTGAAATAGCTTTTTTAGAATATATTGTAGTTTTTCTTGTACGACTCTCTTAAAATAGAAAACAATTGTAAAAAGTAAACAAAACGTAAAAATTTAAGATGCATGCTTCAACGCAAAAATTATCGGTTTTTCACGTTACTTCATGTTACACTAGATTCCACACGCTATATATAATATATTCGTATGGCTGTTCCACACGTGAATTTGTATTATATATACAAGATAATTGGGTGTTTATTTGTGAATATTAATTGTATCTTTTAATTTAATTTATATCAGTGATCGGATACAGTTGAACCTTCTTAGATTTCTTACATTATAGATCTCACTATATTATTTAGAATGTATGCAAGTGTATTTAATAGTTTCTGATTGCACTTATCAGTATATATACATTAATATTTATAGAGATTATTAATAAATATTTTATGATATTTTCCTGTAAAAAGTAATAAATTATCAACACGTGTTGCTTGTTTTTCGTCTTCCTGCCATGCCTATTGTGTGACAATGTGAAATATGTTATCTCGACGCGTTTCTGACAGGTTATACGTCGCCATCGTGAATTAAGCTTTACAGTGATTGATGAGTTATTTAATTGTATACAACGTGTCCCAAATTTGGACGTCACACTCTTTCAGTTAGCTAAATCGAAGACCTACATATGTACATATGTCCGTAATGGTGTAATACTTTCTTTTTGATTAGGAAGCAGACGATCTGATGTGGTAATGGGTTGGAGTGGAGATTTTGTTTTAGAAAATGTAGTGAGAGACATTTCCAGTTAAGATGAAGCGGTGATATTACACTACTGGATACTGGCAGAATTTGGATGTGTATAACCATAGATCAGGTTAGGTGGAAGCCTATATATAGCGCTGGATTGCTACAGATTGTCTGGTACTTCCCCGGTTGATCCATAAAGGATATGCTGTATAGAGTTCCACTATAAAGAGTTCAAAATTATTGAAGTACTTAGCCCACTTGTATTGCGAATATATCGCAATTTACACCAGGAAGTAGCAGTTTTTCATAAAATAAATCGTGTAATTCTATTGAGCACTAAAATTTTTTTTCCAATTATTTATTTAAACTTTTGATCAAATATGGTGCAACGCCGAACTTAATACCGCGATTCATTCTCCTCCAGTTGGAAAAATGCTATATATAGTTATACGTCGTATAACGTATATATAGATATAGGTTAAAAAATAAATAATATTTAGTTTTAAACATTATAAACATGATAAAATACATATACCTTCATTACAATTTTATGAAAACAAAACAAAAACTCTATAAATTTTATAAGTTACTTCCGTCTAGCCTTTTAAGTTGTAATACCAAAGTGTTCATTTTAATACAAAAACAAACCATCTTCAATAAATTGTCATGTGAATGTTACCCAAGTTTATAATAGATTTAAATAAACTAAAAAATTTCATTTAAAAACGCGATACATATTATAGTTGCGCAAATAGTTAAGATTAATTTTAAATTACCCATATAGCCATGCAAGTGTAGTGGAGTAAGATTTAATATTTCATTTTAGAAAAAAAATTGGATCTTGAACACGATACATTATAGAAAACCAATATAACATTGGACTGTAATTAATTTCGACTCTTTTTGTACGATTTAGTTTAAGAATTTTACTATATTTGAAAATAAATATATTTATAAAAATTTTAATGAAAAACCTTCACTGCACGCCATATTTTGGGTTAATACAGCAGAATGAGGTAGAGTGAAGGCGGAGATATTAAATATTTTTAATTAATGTTTAGTATAAATCTCAAATTATAATATAAAATTTATTTTTATTTTAATATTTCTCTCTTAATTCGTAATATACATTACATATACAATAAACAAATCAACAAAGTAATAATTCAATTTTCGCAAAAGCATATTATTAGGTACATTTGTACCACTATCATATGGTTATTCTGATTTTTTTTATGGGATACGAAAGCAAGCGAGCAGGTGTGTCACCTGAAGGAAAACAATCAACGCCGCCCATAGATTTCCGCAGTGCCATAGCAGTGCGAAAGCGTTGCCGAACTTTAAGAAAAGTGTCATTATGGGAGTGGGAATGGGAGGGGTAGAGATAGGGGGGAGTGTGTTGGGCCTTCTGAACTCGGCCGCCCACCGTACGAACCGGTAAGCTAAGCTACCATTTAGACGCCGGTTTTCTGCGGGAGTGTGACACTTCCCCTGGCGAGCCGACCCATTCATGCTACAAACAAATATTATGCCATTCTTGAAAAAGTATTCGTCTGCAGCGTCGCTCGGGGTACTAGGGGTAGTAAATCCCACCACTGGGGGTTGACCTCTCCATTTTTGGAGGAATAGACGTTAAATCCACCACGCTTGTCCAAGGCGGATTGTTAAGGTACCCCAACTCGGAATAAATATGTATCTTTAAGCCATACATATTTACCCCATAGCGTAAATCAAATCCGCCACCATTACTAATAAGGTTGCCATACAAATTAGATAGTCCAATTCTAAGTCAAGAACCTGTGGTACATATTATTATAAATATAATTTATTAATCTTAATCACTCCTCGTTTTCCGCTGCGGTAGTATCATATCCCTATTTTTTAAATCCATCTTTTCTTTCCCCTGCCTTTTCCTGTCTTCTCTATCCTTTTCCCTTCTACGGTCTGCCGTGTCAAAGGATGCGTGGCTAGGGGCGAACTTAGTCGCAAGCGTGCCGACCGTTCCGGGATCGGGCTCCTCCGAGTACTATAGTGCCTTACCTCAGCATGCGGGTCTCGACTGAGGTTGACCTCCATCCTCCCTTGCGGGTCGTGGGATTCACTATGACGAATCTTAATATACGTGACGGCGACGTGGTTCGCCACCTGTCATGTCCTGATTCACACGAGGGCGAGAAGCGACGAACGGAGAGCCGTTTCGCTACGATGAATGTGAGAGGAAGGATGGATGAAAAGATGAATGAGTGTGGAGGAAGCAAGGAAGGTGTGTCGGGATCGTAGCGGATAGATATCTGTGGTGTCTGCCTAACCCTACAGGGAAATAGGCGTGACTATATTTATGTATATATGTAGATCTTAAAGCAAGATAATTAATTTTGTCGGTCGAAGACGTAAGTAATACGCACATCCCCAGATGACAGTTTAATATCCTTAAAACCCTAATTGACCCATAACAGTGTCATCTGATCCGTCTATAATGGAATTCAAGCAATGAAGTTCACAAAGGCATAGATTGAGTTTGTCACGTACACACCGTGACCCTTATGAAGTTCAGTTTTTGTTTGTGACGCGTGTCAGAACTTGATAGATTCATCTGATCATTGGTTGGATTTAAAAAGAAAACTAACAATATTTTAAAATATCGACGCAATGAATGAAAATGTAGTAAATCGCAAAATTAAAAGTCAACGTCAAAAAACCTTTTAAGATTTCTGAAGAAATTGTATCTGATCACGGTGAGTTTTTGAAAGATTATCATCTAAAAATAATTTCGTAAGTTGATAAACAAAATAATAATAGTGAAGTTTAAAACTTGCCCAAAAGTATGCGTTTATTGTGACAATTGTATAAAATTATGTTATAGTTTAGGTTATTTTTACTTTTTTATATTAATAAATTCCAGATGTTATTTTCTCCCTTTCAAAGTATAATTTATTTTTTATAATATATTTAATAAAGTTAAATGTGTAAGTATAAATAAATTTTTAAGTGCACTCAAACTTGTTTTAGTATTGATTACACCCAATTCTCTTTTTACACGATTTTTTTTACACAAACTTTCTGGAAACTTATCTATCGTGTAAAAAGAGAATAAGGTGTATATGTCTATCTATATTTATTTATTTATGACTATATTTATGTACAGTAGACCCCAAACTAGGGCAACCTGTATCTTTGCAACACAATATTTATTAAATAAAAAAACTATGTTTAATACATAAAAAAGCTAAGACATAAAAATGAACTAGGAATCACTTCCGGTCATACAGCAAAATGAGGATTTATATTTCATTTGGTGGGTAGTGGTTGGTGGTGCAACTATAATTTGATTATTTTATTTAAACAAATGTTAACATAAAATTGCATTATTAATTTAAAATGGACGTTCTCAAATTGTACTACTGAGAAATGTATCAAGCGTGTAATGTATTTGGGGTATGGCCTCTAGTGTAATCCATACACCCTTGTAAGAATAAGATGTTTTCCTTACAAGAGGATGAAAGTAAGATGCTTATGATAGTATATGTACCATAATCCAAACTTATAATAGTTCATCTCTATTAGCTTTGATAACAACATGGTAAAGTAACTCGTTTAACCTCGGGCTTTGTAACCTCACATATAACGAATCCTGTACCGCCTTTGTCTTGTATTAACAACAAGTTATCCGGATCGGAAGTTTAGAATTGAGCGCTTAAGGGTAATTGTTTGCTCCGTGAATTCGTCGAACCTCAAAATCATAGGCCCTGCGAGTATATATCTAACTGTTCTCACTTCCGTGATCAACGCGTGGATAACTCATGTTAATACGATCCGTCACTTTTAGCAAAAATTAATATACAATGAAAAATTAATATAAAAATTAAAATACAATAAATGGATGCGTGGCTAGGGGCGAGCCTAGTCGGAAGCGTTCCGGTCGTCCCGGAATCGGGCTCCCTCGGGTACTATGGTGCCTTACCTCAGCATGCAAGGCTCTGCTGGGGCTGACCTCCATCCTCCCTTGCGGCTCGTGGGATTCTCTAAGACGAATTTAATATACCTAATTTGTTGAAAATGACGGCGACGTGGTTCGCCACCCATCACGTCCTGATTCTCACGAAGGCGAAAAGCGACTAATGGAGAGCCGTTTCGCTGCGATGAATGGTAGCGGATGGAGCTCTGTGGTCTCTGCCAACCCCTGCGGGGGATAAGCGTGAATATATAAAAAAAATAATATACAAGTACAAATATTAACATAAAATATTTGAATTATCTTTTTTTACGATCACTTGATAAGCAAACAAAACTTTACACCGTCAGACAGCTATATATATACAATCATGTGTGGTGAAACATCATAAGGAAGTCACCTTGCACGCATCAATTTCATCAAGTAAATGTATAATAGACCATTTGCAAACAACTAAAACTAGCTTTTTCCAACTATAATTTTTTGGCTACGTTTACATAACTAAATTAAATCGGTTAGGTCTCATAATTTTCTATATAGTTTACAGAAAAATTACTTTGTAATTTTTCTGTAAACTATATTTACACTTACATTTCTGTAAACTTTTTTATTTGTATAATTTAGTTTAAAGTTTTTGTAATATTATATATAAGTATGGCAATGTGAATAATATATATAATATATAAATTTGTCATAGAAGAGAACTGTCTGCAGTGGTACATAACTCACCCTAGTTCGGCAAGCAGTGAAACAAAACGTAAGCTTCATAATAAGCAATAATTATATTATTATGATATAAATATAATGTTAACTAGTCAGTTGTCAAAGCAAATTATAAAACGGAAAACTACAGCGGAAAAGCGCGATTCAATCGGATCAAAGAAATCAAATAAACGCCCCATAGAAAAATGCCTTGGTACGCGATATCGAACTTAGTATCGCGTAAAGAATAATATATTTTTCACTGGAGCGGCGTTTACTGAAACAAACGAACCTTTTTGCCCTCTTTCCTTTGTCTGTTTGAAAAGCTTTATAAATCGGAAACAATCACTGTGAAATTGTGCTTAATCGAAGTGAGAATAAAAATATTCCCTTTTTCTAAGGCTATGTAACACAAACTTTTTGTCGTAATTAATGTTTGGCAGAGCGAGAACTGAAAGAAACAAATGAATATTGCGGAGGAATGTTTGGAACAACACAAAATTTTTGTATTTTTTTTTTTTGGTTTTCGCTTTACTAAAGAAACTCAATTTTGAGTTAAATTGTAACAACAACTTTGGAAAACCATTGCATTTACTATTGTTTGTAATAATTAATAAATATTGATTGACGTACAAAGAGTATTAATATTATTATTACTTTTTATGGGATAGGAAGGCAAACGAGCAGACATGGCACCGTATGGAAAGCAATCAACGCCTCCCATAGACATCCGCAGTACCCTAGGCAGTGCAAAAGCGTTGCCCGCCTGTAAGGAAAGTAGTGTAGGCTAGTTTTTTGAAGGTTACAATGTTGTATCGATTCGGAAATACCGCTGGAGGTAGCTGGTTCCACAAGGTAGGTGGAAAGTGGTTACTGGAAAACACACCGTACTGGATTGCCACTCATCCAGATGATGGGGATGAAACTTTTCCTTATGGCAAGTTGTACGGTAGTGGAACTCAACGACCGGAATTATCCCGAACAATTCCTCGGAGCTCTCCTCGTAGTAAAAGCGATACAAGATACTGAGAGATAAGATATCCCTCCGCAGTTCCAGGGTCTAGCCGTTCCGTGAGCCCAACGTTGTATACGGTCAAGGGAGGAAGCTAATACTGAGGTGCCTCGGCTCAGAGATGAGAACAATATTCCATGTGCCAAGTAAGCGAGAAGGTCACCAGCTGAGCGACCGATTATTATTGACACCGGGCTTTATTCCCGAATATTTGAACAACTAAGTAAGACTGCAACTATACCATCATATAATATAATTCAACCTCAGTACGAGAAACTTTATACTTAATGATTAAATAATATCTAATCTTACTTTAATATAGTGTTTTGAATCTGGTATAGCTTGTCAAGTGCTCGCCAAAATTATTTGGATACAGAATACAGATTTATGCAATGACCCAATTACCTCCCAAAGTCAATAATGCGGCTTCGACTCATCATCGCGAGAAATATATGTATGCCATACAGGTATTTCTTCAGACTTCGTGTGCTATACTAATCTATATTGAATAAGACTAAATCTGATATTTCCCCGTAATGTTTTTAAAAAGGGATACAAAAGTTATTTCTTCACATATTAATACATAGATATAGTATACAGGTTATAAAAACGTTTTTTTACAACCCATATCTGAAATAACGGACATTAACACACTATGCTTATCCAATGCGAATCTGTAGGCCACACATATGATTATCCCGATACGGTAATCGAACACGTGACTTCGTACGGAGCAGCCTCGCCACTTAGCCAATTGGTCGTCCTCGTTGTCAATAAGCAGGTTATTGCCGATTAATTTACTGTTTATTTACTGCTTTGTCTAATATGCTGTGATTTGAGGACTTTGTATGTGACGTATTAAGGCAAATTTGTCCAAATTAATGATCCGTAACAATTGATCAATCGGCCAGCGGGCAGACTTCGTTGTGTTGATTAATCATAGCTTACGTACATAATACGATATATTATATACGTATATCTGCTTTCCCTTATATAATATATTACTGATGTATATACACATGATCTGACTCGTCAACGCACTATCAAGACACGTTGACAAGGATGACGCGTGTCTGACAAAATCATCGCCGTGCTGACGTGACAATGACAATGCACCAGAGACAAATCAACTCCATATCGTTCTGTTCCAACTCTGCAACGAATAAATAGTGCATGCACACAAATATCCATCATTTGGCTGAGATTAATTGCATTAGAATTAAAAATTCAGTAGCAAGATGATGTGAACCATTTTCTAGCACAAGTAATATCAGCTTAGTTAGAATTATTAACAAGAATTCCATACAAACATACATATCGTCACGACTGTTTCCCGTAGGGGTAGGCAGAGACCACATATCTCTATCCGCCGCGATCCCGGCACCCCTTCCTTGCTTCCTCCGCACTCATCCATCCTTCCTCTCATCGTAGCTAAACGTTAGTCGCTTCTCGCCCTCGTGGAAACCAGGACGTGAAAAGTGGCGAACCACGATTTCCCTTATTTTTAAAAACAGTTAGTCTTTTTTAAGAATTTTGTTTTTAAGTCTTAATTTTACATTTCGTTTTGTTTGATTGTGTAACAAAATCAAACTATGTAATCCAGTAAAATCGTAATATTAAATTTACAATAAAAATATTACATATAATACTATAAATGCTGATCCTTCATGTCTACCTCCACAGTATCACTCCAGTTTTTTTGTGGGGCGCTACAGGTACAGTCGGAGAGATATACCTGAAGGAGCTCCAAGTCGAGGAATGGCAGACGGTGGCTCAATATTGATTCAAGGGGCGACTCTTGGTGGTGAAGGCCAAGACTCATATTGTCATTGTGTGATACTTGCGAACTAGTTGTGAAATAATACTGATTAAAACAAGCATGGAAAGAACGGCTCAGTCGGGGTAGGTAGTATCACAACCTTACATAATATCGCCGTTTTGCGGTAGCATTATCGCGTATTACCATGTTTACTATGTTGAATGTAAGGATCCGAAAACCCATGTTTCTCCTTTCTTCTTTTTGCATTCCCATACCTTCTCCCATTTAATTCTCCTCCCTATATTTACTCTAAGTCAGACAGTGCCCTTGGTGCAGTGGTGGGTGTCAGGGTCAACTGCCATACTCCTTTGCCTATATCTTTCACAAAAAAAGCACTACTCACTAATTAACCTTACTCTTTATTCCGTTTTAGCAATTTTATTATATTTATCTTACCACGTAATTGGCCAAAATTATGTCATGGTGTTTTTGTCATATAACTAAATGGCTTGAGTATGTCATACTCACATTAAAGCTTTGGCTCGCGGTGGCGTCATTTCCCAGAAAAGATTGAGAAAGGCTGTAACTACTGCACAATATTTTTACAATACAAATTATATTTACTAAACTCTATAAACTACATGAGGCCATACATGTTAGACAGAGTAAGTATTGATCCACAAAGGCACTGGAACCATATTAGAAATCCCATATTAGAGGAGATCATATAAAGAAAACTTTCACTACTTCGCTACGTAAGATAAGGATTTTATTATTAAAGTTTCGTAATGAAATTTTATATTATACTACGGCGTATCGGTTGTGACAATAAACATTATGAATTAGTGTTTGCAAATGTAATGCAATGGTTAACACGGCTTTTCTCGCCAACTTCATCAGTGACGTTGTGTTTTTATTTCATTTTCATAAACCTATGAACTTTTGCTGTCAACTTAAACAGTCACGATACACGCATTTATTTCATATCACTTCACTTATGCGCTTCGAACACTATATCGAACTATATTGTATAATACGCCACCACAATTAAACAATTAATTGTGGTGGCGTATTATACAATATAGTTCGATTAAAGCGCATAAGTGAAGTGATATGAAATAAATGCGTGTATCGTGACTATTTAAGTTGACAGCAAAAGTTCATAGGTTTTGGTAGAACAGCCATCATTTTATTAAGATAAAAAAAGAAAAGAAAACACGGCTTCGACCTAATATACGGTAGGAAATTGTGCTGGAAAAATATTAATGACGTCTTAATGTCTCCCATATACGTCGTTATATCGAAGATCAAGGTACAACACTAGATTGTTTAAGCAAAGCGGACAAGGTTTTCAAAGACATACGAAATTGTAATAAAAAAGAGGTGGATATTAAGTTATGTTTAAAAAAAATTTAACAGAATTTATAAATTATGAAAGTTAGACAAACGAATTGCATTTCTTTAAAAATTTCAAAATGTGAAAACCGATAAATGTTAATGCGTTTTATTTCAAAAACAATTGAGCAGAATATATATTCCGAAACTTTTAAGAGTTTTTAAGCAAAATTATTTGTTTATAATAAAATGATTAACAATAATAAGTACAAAAAGTTTGGATATTAATGTAAACATTTATTTAAAAGAAAATATTTTCACAAAGTCTATAAATTCAAATGTTACGCAAAATTATTAAAATTTAAAACTATTTGTCATCCGGTGGTCGTAATTATATTTAATTGTACAAATTAAGTATAGTTTATTTAATTCTATTGTATTCTCTCCCATGAAATTAAGTATATCAAATCTCACACCTCTCCAGTTTAGAAACACCTTTTCACTCAAAACCTTTTCTCACCTATTAATATATACTTATAGTTATGAAAAAGTCATATTAAAATGTTATGTAAAATAGAGAAAATATAAGTTATAATTCAATTAACACACTAGAAAAATAAAAATCTGTTGAATGTAGATGGAAAATGTCCATAAAGCTAATAATCTCTCGCTTGTCGGAATCTGCCGCCTATTAACAACGTTTTGACAACCATCGGTACTTAATTACGGTGATCCGAATTAAAGCGTCCATAATGTTTTATTAATGACTAATTGGAACATTTACTTCAGGCTAGTTTAACTCTTTGGATAATTTAGTATTAACCGACGAGCTTGTATGAAGAGAGTTATAAGTGTGAACGGAGGAAAGAAAGTATGCCGAGATCGTAGCAGATGGAGATCTGCGGTCTCTGCCTACCCCAACGGGAAACAGACGTGATATGTATGTATGTATATAAGGAAAAGTTGAGAAACTCAAGTCTTATTTAAAAATTTCCCACTTACCAGAAATTTTCTTAAGATATGAAAGAATTTTTTTGGAAAATGTACCAATTTTAGATGGTATGATATTTTGGAATGAGAAAATTCAGGTGCAATGGGCAGAAAAAAATAAACTTCAGAGACCCAAAAACTAATTTTTAAGATATTGACTCTACTACTTGAGCCTTCGGAACTGAAGTATTTATTTTTACACACATTCAACAACTAGTTCGTACATTATATTTAATTTCATGTGTGGAAAACAAGATACTATGAACATACATACATGTTGAAACATTTTGCTGTTTAAAGAAACAAAACGTGTTAATCATTTTTTTACGGGATAAGAGGGCAAACGAGCGAGCAGGCCGCTTGATGGAAAGTAATCAAAGCCGCCCATAACCAACCGAGACACCGCAGAAGTCAAGGTTGAGTCAATTATATGAGAGACGGTGTTGCCTGAAAATTAAATACATAAAGTTTACCAAAAAATTAAGAATATGAAGTTTTTTATGTTAAACCAAAAGAAGGCAATTTCTCAATTTTATAAGTTCTTAAAGGTTATCCTAAGTTTACTTCAAAGCTAAAGTGAAAGTTCAAGGTTGAATCTTTAAGTAAGCGAAGCTCTTCATGTTCATTAAAATGTATAAGTTGAAAGGTTATAGATCGCTCGATAATTTATGTATACAACATATGATGGACTTTCGAATGGCAGAAGGAGCAGAGCTTAAAAATGTAAATAAAAAGTATCCAACACAAAATAATAATGCTGATCTCAATGTATAGACAACTAGTTGGCTCAGTGGAGGTAGTGCCCACCTACGGAGTCAAAGGTCGCGGGTTCATTTCCCATATCGGGATAAATATGGGTATAATCTACAGATATTTAGTCTGGTTACCCCGCCAATCCGCTTAGATTGTAGCATAGAATTGTTGACTGCCTATGTTATTCGATAGAAGCTGGGGAACTTTGTAAAATGCTAAAAAAGTTGAGAGAAACCCAAAGTTGCGACTAACTAGAAATCGCATAAAATCGAGACCAGTGGCAAGTTCTCTGGGAGACACGAACCACCAGGTCGTGTAGTTAACGGAACAAGAAAATCAGGATTGCTATCATGATGAACATTTGGGAAATGTAAAGTAAGATAAACTTTAATTTATTAGCCGGCAATGTATCGATTTAGTTGTGCTAATAAGAACTAGGGTCACGGTTAATTATTATAAGGCACGCCAAGGGTGAACTAAGTTCGCCACGAAGGAATCCGTTTAATATGCCATATTTGTCTATGGGTGAATTAACATGGACGACGTTAACTTAATTTTAAGAATTTGAAAACATTAATCCATGACGTCATCTACCTCAGTGGTAGTCCACTTGATCTCCAGCGGGTGCTAGGGACTGTATGGAAAACCTTTTATATTATATTACTTGTTTTTACATTCGTAATATTCAAAATTAAAATGAAAAAGAAATAAATTGTTATAAAACAAAATGTTTTAGTTCGACTGACGTCTTTTTGATAGACATGTCGGACGAGTACGACACAAAACATTGAAATTATATAATATATATATATATATATATATATATATATATATATATATATATATATATATATATATATATATATATATATATATATATATATATATATATATATATATATATATATATATATATATATATATATATATATATATATATATATATATATATATATATATATATATATATATATATATATATATATGTATTGAGATAGAAAATGTAAAGTAAAAAGTATGAATAAGATAATATATAATATGTACAATGAAATGCAAGCATAAATTAATATCATTTTGAAGAAATTTATTTGAAGAATTAATCAATTATTTTATACAGTTTAATCTGTCAAACTTAACACAAATGCAACAAAAAGTACTTTTAACTAATTATTATTGTATGCTTTAACTTGCTGTGACTCTGCTTTGTAATTATTAACGTACTTCCTTTTTTTATAAATCACCACCACTGGGTAACCAGTGGGCGGTTAAATTTTTTAATTATTGATAGACGCCATATAAAAGTTTACGCCAGGATTTTTTTTAAAATAATACTAGCGATGTCTTTTTCTAATATTACTAGAATTCTTGTTAACTATTTCAACTAAGCTAATAATGCTTGTGCTAGAATATGGTTCATATCAATATTCCATTGGGAAATACGAACACACGACGTTCAGGTCATAAGTACGAGGCTTACCGACAAAGCTATTGCTGCTTAAATTATTAAATATTAATAAAAGGTTAAATACCCCTGGTCTATTTGTTATTAAGGAAATGGTGAAGAAATTTAGAGTAAAAATGCGAATACTGGAAAGATGTAATGTCATTTTACTATATTATTTACTCACTGTAAACAACACAGGAAAATGCTACCACTTAATGCGGATATTTCTGTGAGGATGTAGTACTAATTTAATTTCTCTTCTAAGATATTTTCCTCCTTGGTTATTTCTATATTTATATTATACATTATTCGAGTAAATTAATACGTTCGTAAATAAATAATAAACATTTACACTAAGATATAATTTACGATTGTAATAGTTAAGATACTAATGTATTCTTTTTTCATTAAAAGAAGATCTGAAGAAAAACAAAGAACGATTAATAACAAAAAACGCTTTATTTTAACATGGTTCAATATGTAGTTCATTATGTGGGTCTTTAAAAGTGAAATTATGTCAATATAGTGGATTGAAAATATGTCAGTATAGTTTTTTTTTTATAGCAAAGGCATAGCATCGAGCATAACAGTTTAAAAATTTAAAAGAAAGTGATTGCTGCTGCCCATAGACAACCTCGGCGCCACAAATACGTTTCCGGTCTTTCATGTACACATACACATGTCAATACCACAAGTGGATCGTTCTAAAGTTTCATCGCTTGTAAAAGAAAATTTCAACTGAAACGCAGGGTAGGTGGACTGCCAACTATCTAGGTGGTGGGGATGGAACTTATTTTTACGTTCATACATTTGTATGAATTTATAATCCGATGGTGAAACTGCGCCTGATAAGAGATAAAACAAATCCTCAGAAAACTAAGTCAGAAATATTGACATAGTTATTAAGAAAATATCCTCAAGTACTTATAAAAAAATAAGTCATGGTAGCTCCGTAGAACGCGAGATGAAGGATAGAGAACACGCAGAACGCCCATTGCATGTTATGTCCCCGGAACACGTGTGAAATTTTACATTAAATTGTAAAGATAGCTCCGTAGAACGCACATTGCATGTTATGTCCCCGGAACACGTGTGAAATTTTCCATTAAATTGTAAAGATAGCTCCGTAGAACGCACATTGCATGTTATGTCCCCGGAACACGTGTGAAATTTTACATTAAATTGTAAAGACAGCTCCGTAGAACGCACATTGCATGTTATGTCCCCGGAACACGTGTGAAATTTTACATTAAATTGTAAAGATAACTCCGTAGATCGCACATTGCATGTTATGTCCCCGAAACGCGTTTGAAATTTTATATTAAATTGTAAATATTTAATAACACGGAAAATTCATCAAATGTTTGAGTAAACTGCAGTAGACCACACTTCGTGCCCTTTGTCATATCCACGCGCTAAACGTGTGTACACGCCCCACATTACTAGACCATCGCGTATTTGCTTTCTTCCGGGGTAAACATTGAATCGAACGTGATATCGAATGTGCATTTCGATTTAATTTTACAACCCGTTTTACATCTTCGAAGATCTTTTTTACGGCAGAAAAGAGCTAGTCGAAAAGTGTATCCTTTTGAGCATGTTACAACGAGCTAAAAATGGTATTGACAGAGAAACGAGAATATTCTCCTGCGACATATCAGAAAGTTGGTAATCAATATACCCGATTATATGGCATCTGTATTGAGAACGTATGGAGTTTGGACTTTTCCCGCCAACTTACATCAATGACGTTCCATTTTTATTTCCATGTCATAATCTTATATAATTATTAGTTATATTGTTGCTTGATTATTGTACAGTATAGTTCGATTAAAGTGTATAAGTGCAGTGATATGTATATGTATAAAGTGATATAAATGCGTGTATCGTGACATTTTAAGTTGACTGTCGTCGAAGCAAAAGTCCGTAGAAGGTTTTGGCATAATAACTACCTAATTATCAAAACATAACGTGACAATCTGACTTTATAAAGTTACAAAACGGGATCAAAAGTGATGAAACCAGAGCAGTAAAACTATTAAAAAACATATGGGGTTAATACCAAGCAAAAAATATGAGGAAATTATATATCATTAAAAATATGTTAACTCGTTGTATGATTTATGGCATAGAATGGGGAAGAATACTTGTGTGAATAATATGTGTGTGTGTGTATATATATGTATATGTAAGCATTTTGCTCAATTATGTTGAATTTTTATAAAAAAAAAACAGCGAGAACTTAGTTGCACAACTAATAATAATAAACCAAAAGAAATTTTAAAGGTTTCCTTTTAGTATAAATTAACTAATATAACACTATATTTTAGTTACTTGCGTAATATTCACTCAGATATATGAAATGTATGTAGCAAAAAATGCTATAAAGCTTTAAAAAGCCTGAATTAAACGTCATCAAAAAGATCCGTAATTGCATCTTGCTTTCCACATCGCAGCCTTCCGACTCATTTTACAAACATTCCTCAATGACACCTAATGTTCACATTCATTACTTCAAGTACTTAATGGGATTCCTGGCTTTGTTTTAGTTGCATTACTTAAGAAGAATTAATTGGCACGGGTTTTTTTTTTACATTTTCTGATTTTGTAACTGAGAATAACATAAACACAGTAACATATTTAATTTCAAAGCCAATATAGATTTAATTGTTAAGGTTTAGCGTTCAAATCCCAAAAAACCCATATTAGCTTTATTCTAATGGAGTGAAACGTATGGGTAAGCTTCCATTAAAATCGATCATAAGCAGACTGCGGCAGTCCACTGCTGGACATAGGCCTCCCCCATGGAGTGCCACCTAGCCCGATTTTCGGCTACACGCATCCAGTTTCTGCCAGCCGCCCTGCGCAGATCGTCGCACCATCTAGCCGGGGGGCGTCCCACACTACGTTTACGCGGTCTCCACTCCAGCACTCGTCTGCTCCAACGATCGTCGGATCTCCGACAGACGTGAGCAGCCCATTGCCACTTAAGTTTGCTAATTCGAAAGGCTATATCGGTGACTTTAGTTCTCTGGCGGATTTGTTCATTCTGAAACATATCTACCAGAGAAACTCCGAGCATAGCTCTCTCCATAGATCTCTGAGCGACTTTGAGCTTATGAAGCAGACGGACTGTCAGCGTCCACGTTTAGGCGCCTTAGGAGACTACGGGTAGGACACACTGGTCGAAGACTTTCGTCTTCAGGCTCTGAGGTATGGGCGACGAGAAGACCGGACGGAGTTTCCTAAATGCTGTCCAGCCTAACTGAATCCTTCTATCGGCTTCTTTCTCGAAGTTGTTTCCACCCAATTAAAATCGATAGAGATATTTAGATCACTTATTTCTTCCGAAAGTAAAGGATTTATTTTGTTAAATCTTTACTATTTTAGTTGATCAACTAAAAAGAAAGAAATTCAAAAGATATAAATAAAAATTGAACACTCTGGTATTGGACAAAAACATACTTATAATTCAATGACGCTCTTATCAGATCTGCAATTCAATTTCGCAGCTTTCAAGGTAGTGTGATATAGCTAATACACTATACAAAGGAGAAACTTTTTTTCGTAGTTGTAGTCACGTGATTTCTATGGTACTTCTAAAATGTTATTGACATATTCCTTTCTTTTAATCGAGAAAAAAAGGACTATTGTTTGTTTAAAAAATGATTTATATAATTAAGGAATGATCATCATTATATCATGAAAAAGGGATTTTTTTCTTTAAAAAATTAAGAATACCTATTAACATTATTTATTTGTTACCATTACAGCTGTTAGGAAAAATAGTTTGTGTATTATTAATTGTTATTTTATCACTAAATGCAAAAGTACTTTTATCTTTTTTACCTTGGGGAGTGCTTCAAGTAATTGTTCGGAATAATGTTTTATGGAATAGGAAGGCAAAGAAGCAAACGTAATATTTGATGCCTGATGGAAACCAATTAACCGACCACCAACCTCTGGAACACCATGGGCATTGCAGAAACGTTGCCGGCCTTTGAGAAATGTGCTAGGGGCTTCTATTTGTGCCGCATCATTTCACTACCGCACAAGAACTGTATACCATAACTTTGTTTTATTGATATTGAGTATCGACTCATAAATTAAGATATAGTGTTTTATTGATAATAGTGTTTATACTGGGAAAATACATTATGGACTACAAGAGATGGGATCGAAGTTAAAATTTGAGACCTAGAATTTGACAATATATTGTGAAAAAAGTTACTGCTAATTCAATATAAAATTTTCTGATTATTTTCTATATAAATTCATTCAACTTAATAAAAACAAAGTAAATAGAAACTTTCATAAGAAAATTGATCGATTGAAGAGGGCTATGATATGTGTGTACTCTTCCGCCTACTGTTGTTGACAAAAGCAACCTGGCGTGGGGTTAAAAGGGACAACAAACGCCAAGAGAAAATATGTACGTAACGTTCACTAATAGAACATTTACGGGATATATTTGTATAGTAGATCGTTTTTGACTAAGGCTCACCGACTTCGTTGGCTGGGTCACGTTGAGAGGATCGGGGAGGATCGCGCAGTCAAGAGAGCGTATGTGGGTCACCCAAATGGACGACGTCCTGTGAGACGCCGCAGGTACCGCTGGAGAGACATGATCGAGAATGACTTGCGCAACCTTTAAGTCTACAACTGGCAGAAGGCGCAGGACAGGGCACGGTGGCATGAGATCTGTTCGGAGGCCAAGATCCATTTTGGGTCGCGGCGCACAACAAAGTTAGTTAGATCGTTTTTACGAAATAAAAAAAATCGGGTGAAAGATCGGAGCGAAATTGAGGAACTTTTGACCGATGCCAACATAATCGGAGAGAAAAAAGCGCTCCGTTGGCTCTGTCACCTGGAAAGGATGAAAGGGTTCGTGCAGCCAAAAAACATACATGGCAATACTGTCCGGTCGATGTCATGGCGGTTGCCCAAGTTATCGATAGAGTGACGCAATGATCGCCGACCTGAGCGCACTCCACGCAATCGATTGGCGAGAGGCAGTCTAGCATCGTGACCAGTGGCGAGTTCTCGTTTCAGAGGCAAGGCACACTTTGGGTTGTAGTGCCAACGTAGTATTAGCAGTATTAATGTAAATTATTTACATTCAATAATTTCAGTTGATTGTTTTGCATGGGAATGTTTATAAAAGACTGTTGAAAGGAAGAGAGAGAAGAAGGTTCGTCGGCCCCCAAGCTCTCAGCGTTCATTGAACGAAGCTTAGTAAAAATCTTTCCCAAAATGCTCCGAAGGGCTCATTTCTACGATAGCATTCCAAATTTGTAATTACGAGATTATGAAATTTGCCTGTTCGTGTGGACTTTTTCATTCTACCAACAACAATGCGATTATACAACATTAAATGTTTTAAAAGCACAAATAGTTTATTTGGTTAGGGTTTCGCTTATGATCTAAAGTCGTGGGTTATATTCCACCACTGGACTTTTAACGAGAGCTATATTTTCCTAGTACACTATTAGATAAGTTGAAATGATTTACAAGAATTCATGTAATATTTTAATATTGCTACCCTATTTTTATCGCGCATAGAGCTTATAGTGTTAATTTATAATAATATTAATAACCTCATACATTTATAGTGTTATTTATTTAAAAGATCATTATTATCGTATCGCTCCAACAATATCATAAAATATATATTCTATATCTTACTGCGTATAACAGATTTATATTGTTATACACAGATATTGTTTAGAATTAATTTAAGCAAGATTTAATTAAAATGTAATTTTTAATTATATCATTTAAACTGACTGTTATAGGTGAAACATGACGTGTGTAGATCTCATGACATTTCGGAGTTGGTCCGTGGGCGGGTGTTACGTAAAGAGCAGCACTCGCGTCAAAACTAACAAGATAACGCTTCTAACTGATTTTCCTATCCTTTAAAATAACAAAAACATTTCTCGTCTAACTAAATTTAAACAGAAAATATTTATGCTCTGCATTTCAGTCTTTTCAATTATATCTATCTTGGGATTACATGCCGGAAATTAAAATTCCTTAGAAAATTTAATTGTTTATTCTTCTTTTTTATATTTAATTTTATTATATAACTAGCCGTGTATTCCGTGAAATGTTTCACCGAGCACACAGTCGATTGCTCTATTTTTCACTTCAAAATACAATTTTCATATATACTTTCATCCCATGTTTAAACGCATTCATTCCCCATGTTTATTATGAGGACCCAAATAGCGCAGCGGCAAAATGTTTATAGATTCAATTCTCGCACCAAGATAAATATTTGTATAGCCCACAGATATTTCGTACGCGGTGACTATGGGGCAAATACCAGTGCATGGTCACCGAACTCTTTTAAATTAATAAAAACAATATGCGATCCCCAATTTGACCCAATGCATGGGGATTGCGGTAACGCTCCTTTGGAAAACAAGAGTGGAGATATCCAGCAGATCACTTTAGCGGCTGTATTCGAAATACATATTTTATTTTTTTTTCTTTATCATTATTAATCCCTGTATATATATATATATATATATATATATATATATATATATATATATATATATATATATATATATATATATATGTGTGTGTATGTATATATATATATATATATATATATATATATACATATATATATATATACTCGCATAGGCAATTTAAAATAACAACGAAAGCAATCCAAGATCTATTTTCAGCAAAGAATTGTCGTAACAGAACAAATGGGGGAAAATATTAGAATAACGTCTACGTGTTTGAAATAAACAAAGCCTACCCGTGACACTCGCTCGGTGAGAGTTTTGAAACCACGTTTTTCATTCGTATGAAATATACAAGGGATATTGCGGAGTAGCGACAAATGTATATTCAAAACAAAGTTCTGCTAGAACAACTTGTAAATAAGGCCGAATGCTACATGACCCAATTTAACAAAATAATCAACCATTTGTATTTTGAATTTGTTATATTTGTAGTATTTCGAGCAAAAGAACTAAGATTTGATTATTTTTAATTATTTATTTAATATATTAACATACATCCATATCGTCACGCCTGTCTCTCGTTAGGGTAGGCAGAAACCACAGATCTCCATCTGCTACGATCTCGGCATACTTCCCTAATAATTTAATTTATTAATACAGTATTAATTATAAGTCATAAAAGCGGAAAAAGATAAACACATAAAATACGTTGATCTCGCCCATGAGATTTCCGCCGTGGCATGGTGATTCCTTTGTCAATGTACCCTTAGTAGTCTCTGTGAATAAGTCTTTATTGGTAAAAATTTGGACGCCTATCTGTCCAAGTTAGTTTAAGTAAGTGGGTTACCCGCGAAATTCAAAAAGTAACCATATTGTGAACGGTTAGGATCGTAAGGCATTTACCCGCCATGCATATTTGCAACTACACTGCAGATAGAGTCTGTAATATCAGCCTACCTTACCTTAAAGGCCGGCAACGCGTTCTTAATACCTATAGTGTCGGGGATATCTATGAGTGGCGTTGATATCTCTCCATCAGACGACATGAATACTCGTTTACTTTGCTATCCCATGAAAAAGTTGTGTTACTGACCTTGGAACGGAAGGAGAAAAATAATGGAGTAGGAAGAGGGAAGTAATGAAAGGAAAAATGAATTGAACCTCCGAATCTTTGAACTCATCATATAAACCGTGTTAACACAGAAAAATGCTAACACTTAACTCTGATATACAGTAAGGATGAAATACTTTACGGATAAGCCAACCATTTATGAACAGATAAAAATTTTTTCAACAAATGTTGAACATAAATTTATAACAAAGCAAAGTAGTTTTACAACATCATGGTACCACGTAATGGTCGTTTTTATCATATTGAAAAACTATTATTGTCAAATAAGATCGTTCAGATATTCATATAGAGCGGCAGTCTCTGTGTTAAAATGCAAACCAAATCCAAATAATATCAGTGAAAGAATAAAAATTCAAGTGAGTTTACAATGTGAACGGAATTGAATGTGTGCCTACAATGTAAAATGCTTCCGAGCAACGATTCCAATAATATTAGCTTAGCGGATTATACAGCAAAGTTTGTTTTGCTTCCACACAAACTTCTATAATAGTAAAGTTAAACTTGTTCGTGCCTCGGGCTGTATTTAAAATGGACATATGAAGTTTTATTCTATAATACTATACGAAGTTTGTAATATATAAAAAATAAATAATTCAGTAACAATATACAATGATAATGTAATAATCGTTACAACAAAATAAGTGAAACATTTTGCACATTTTAAAAAAGATGCAAATTGATGTTAGGTGCCTTCAATAAATTACGTTACACGTTTAAAGGGAACGAGGGGGTCAACAAAGTGACATTGTGTGTTCAAGAGTGGTAATACATAAGGTTTGTGATGTCACATACACAAGTGTGTATAAAGCTAAAGTACTAAAACTCTAAACTTCAACGAAAAAATAAAATATTATAAATTCTATCAATATTTAATGTCAGAAAGTATCTTTGCCCCTCCGGTAGTTATGGTATTGGTACACGGGTACGCGACACCGCTTCTCGAGCTACCATCGTATCACTCTATGTATCACTCTTCCGTTGCGGTAGTAACATATCCCTATCATTCTGTCTAAATCCATCTTTCCTTTCTTCTCTATCCTTTTCCCTTCCTCTCCGCCAATCCACAGTCTGTCATGCCAATTGATGCGTGGCTAGGAGCAAACTTAGTCACAAGCGTGCCGACCGTCCCGGGATCAGGCTCCCCCGGATACTATAGTACCTTACCTCAGCATGCGGGGCTCTGCTGGGGCTGACCTCCATCCTCCCTTGCGACTCGTAGGATTCACTATGACGAATTTTAATATACCTAATTTGTTAAAAATGAGGACGACGAGATTCACCACGTGTCACGTTTTGATTCCCACAAGGGCGAGAAGCGACTAACGGAGAGCCGTTTCGCTACGATGAATGTGAGGGGAAGGGTGGATGAAAAGATGGATGAGTGTGGAGTAAGCAGAAAGGGTGTGCCGGGATCGTAGAGGATGGAGTTATATGATTTCTGCCAACCCCTACGGGAGATAGGAGTGAAGATATGTATGTATGTATTTAAGAAAATATATAAATTATCTCTAAAGTGCTGTTTAATTTAGTAATACTAAATGTAAAATTGCAAAATATGTGACTTCACTCCCGGAAAAAATTCATGAAATTCGTGAGATATAGTTTATGGATAACGTCTTATATTTTATTTTAGCTGATTTTATTCTTAGAAATTCTCAAACTGTCAACTTCGCAGGTATATTTAAATATTCTAAGTGTGGTCGTGAGCCTGAGAGGATTTATCCAATGGAAAGATTTTATTTTCGATAAGATTAGTAAAGAATTTTGAAATAGTATCTTTGAGGTACGTTAGACACACAAATTACATTCACAACCTGAAATCTAACTTTTGTGAATTTGCAATTTCGATAGGAAATTGAGTACAAAACTAAGCAAGCAGTCTTCGAAATGAAAGTCATAATCTAGTTATATAAGCCTTCCTAGTTTAGACGAAAGGCGAAACTAAACGATATCTTATGAATATCGCCATATTAAAAATTGATTAATTTCAATTTCAATAGACAATGATGACATTACTTATTCACATTTAGGAGTTTGAGTTATCAGTTTAAACTACTATATATGATAAATTTTATTTACAATCGGTTATTTATACATTAAATCGTGTTTGTACTCTATATATTATAATTTACACTGACAACTTTAAATCTTTTTCAAGTTTCGCAAATTGGAAAATTATTTGTCTATCAATCTGGTTTACTATTCTCTGAAGTAGTAATCTCCAGATGTTGATGTCAAAACGAGAATACACCTGTGACCAATGTACATCTAAGGACTTTTAACTAAAATTGTATACACTACAAAAATTCTGTTACGTTAATTTAATATAAGCTGCTGCAAAAAGCGCTTTACTAGTGAAAACTTTTATCAGTGTTAAGTAGGGTGTGGTCGGTTTTTAAAGAGGCGATCGCTTTTATCAGCGTATTTCACGAGAAACTCTTTGCTTTGTAACATAAGTGTGTGAGCCTGCGATTGTTGAAATTTTTATTCTTTCTTATAAAAGTATTTCAGCGATGTTCTTAATATTTGTAGAGTTCTTGTTAAACATAATAAATATTTTACAATTATAATCATGTTAAGAATTTTTTAGGGCAATAACATTTAAAAGCAAGCTTAAGGCGTTAGAAGTGCATTCCCTAACCAATTATTTTAATTACAATCCGACTACGATTAGATATACATAGATTATGGAGAACCATTTTTCTTAAAACAAGCACTTTCTAACTTACTTGAAATTTTACCAAGATGAAAGCATTTGTTTTTGAAGTTTAAAGCATAACTTGTCTTTTCTTTAAACGCTATAACTCTTTTTAAAAAACAAAATCAATTGAGCCTTAATCTAAATAAAACAAAATTTCATACAAGGATTACATTCAAACTATAATATATTATAAAAATACTAACCGTACATGCGGTGGGTTTTCCCGTCGGGAACACGGCGTTACATCATGAACTTACAAAGTTTCATTCTTTATTTAGCCCCCTAAAGGGCAAAAATCTTTTATAAGTGTTTGTACTTCGTTATGTTTATATATACTATATTTCACTGACATATACATCCGATTATTTCACTAATTATATTTATTTTAATATAATCCAACTGTGATTCTCTATGGACTGGACGGCGTTGATTGATTCCATAAGGCATTCCATTAAAAAAAAAAACGTTATTTATTTTATTTTTATTTCTATGTCATAAGTAAACAAAAAATAAAAAGGCTTTTATTACATTTTTATTGTTCCTTAAAATACAAATATAATTCATAGTCGAACTGTTTTATGTCATTATTAACACTGAAAAAGAGGAATGTATACAAAAGGTCAGAGTCCATTGTTTCCCGAAAAATCCTGGTGTTTGCGTAAAATATTAACGTGGGTGTTGTTTTGTTACTGGGGCTGTACTGAGTTTTTTTCGTCTGTACTCTTAATTGCCGGCATGTCGGCGTTATTTCAGAATAATTCCAGTTCCTGTTATCTTTTCAAAATAACATTAATTATGTTATTAAATAGCTTTTAACTTTTGACTCTCTCTAAAAACTCTCTTAATAATTAATATTTTAGATTTTCTAAATAAATATAAATATAATCTAATGCATTCTCATCATCATCATCATCAACCTGCGGAAGTCCACTTTAAAATATATTTCTACCCCAAAGTGCACAATCTTGCTAGATCTTCGTCTATACGCATCCAGTATCTGCCAGCCGCCCTGGGCAAATCGTGACGAAGCTAACAATTCAATCATTTAACAGAAGAATATTTAAATATTAAATATTCTAATGGTCAATAATATTTATCTCCGCGTCTCTCTCTGTCTCTCTTTCTTTCTCGCGCTTCCTCTTTCTTTTTTTTATGGAATAGAAAGGCAAACGAGCTGTGTCACCTGATAGAAAGCAGTGAACGCCGCCCACAGATATTTGCAGTACCATAGGCATTGTAAAAGCATTGACGGCCTTTAAAAATGTTGTAGGCTTGTTTTTATTAATCACAAATAGCAATCAATATTGATATTGATAAAAAAATATACATTTGTAAAAAAATATGTCAAGTTAGCTGTCCTTCAGATATGATTCCATCAATACAGTAGTTTAGTTATTGGGTTGTTTATGCAATCACGTCAAAAAGATATTGTGGAAAATTTTAATGAATGCCGCTACGTCAAAGTCAAGAGCGGCTGATAATTAAAAAGTAGAAATTGGAATCAACTGTTTCCCTTCACTTCATAGTTGGTAGATAGCGTGTGTTGGCTGTGAGCCAAGAGACGGCATCTGGGTCATTGATAGCTTGTCCAATTTTATAAATATTTCAAGTTTATTGTTTTTGTTTCGAATAAATTAAGTGTGTTTAATCTTTCTTTTTTTTAATGACCTAAATGGACCAGTAGCGAAATGTCCGTCCGTGTATTGTAAGTCTAGGACCATAGGTTCTTTTTCCAAATCCGATATTAAAAATATTTATTAATACCTGATTCGAATTTTTTTTATTATTATAACAAATATTTATATTTTATGTTGAGTCTGACTATTTTTGTCTTTGTCATTCATGTTTTTCGTGATGTTAGTCACGATACATGATGAGTGTTTATGATTGTAATACTTTATTTTCTTTTTATCATATTGTAATAAACATTACCCACTGTACAGTACTTCAAAGGTACACTTCAATATCAAAATGTCGCCTATAAATCTCAAAAGTCTTTTATCTTTTCTGTGTACAAATAAGAGACCTAAAACTTTTTACTAAACTGGAACTGGCTGAGAACTTTTTCCGACACATAATGCTGCCACACTCGTGTTCTCAACAAACGACACTCTAGTCACTTTAGACAGTGCCTTCGTAAATCCCGAGTGTGCACTTTATCACGCATTCGCCGCTTAAGTCAAAGATCACAAAAAGGCCGTACTGTTATTTCATACCGACATATTTTTTCGAACCTTTTTTAACGGATTGCACTTTAGTGGTTAACATAAATTCTAGTAATATATAAAATTTGAAATCTAGAATGGTGTAAAATTTAAAGGTTACCCTTGGCATAGAATTTTTATTCGTTTTCTTTTTGTAGATTTTAAGCCGAAAACGCTTGAGTTGCCAAAGCTTTTAAGGTCGTAATGACGTTGTCATTTATATCATTTAAGTATATATCCAAGAAGCAGAGATTTGTCATATGCATTTGTCGTGAGTGTTTTCTCAAATACTACAACGGTTCCTAGGCCAGAACAATTCGGATTGACGTCATCGCTGGACATATTTTCTATTTTTTATCACTTAAGACTCTAACACTAAAACGTATGGAAGCGTTCATAATATGTCTACTCCAAATGCGATCATTGATGATATTCATCGAAAAGTTAAGCAAAAACGTAAACATATACAACATTGGCAGAAAAATCGCTTACATAATATGAGACATTACATTATACATATTATAAGTAGAAATTATTGCGACTAGTCATGGACAAAAAATGAGTTGGTAGAAGAAGAAGTCTTGGCTACGCGATGTCCAAAAGTCGACAAATATAACGAGGGCTGTCGAACTGTTTCAGAGAAGAGGCACTTAAAATTCTTGTCAAGATTCAAAGGAAATGGAGAGACCATAGTTAAAAGAGTCCCAACACTCAGTACAACAATTACCTTCCATCAGATTATTATTTTTCTTTGTATAAAAATGTATACCATACGATTTTTATTAGTTTTATTATAATAAATCTAACACCACGAAATATAAGACCATGGCGACAAATCCTTTGAAACTTCTTGTCTTTTGTTCTCGGGAACTGAATCAAAAGAAATACAAAGAATATACTTTTTTCTTTTTATTCAATATATTTTTTATGGAATTAAAAAAACAAAATATGAATGTTCTCTACCACCATCATCATCATCAGTCTAAGGTAGTCCACTGCTGAACATAAGCATCTCCCAAGGTGCACATAGTTCGATATTCTTTATATTTAACAGTAATTGGTAAGTACTACTTATATCAACTTGTTTATTTATATTAGATATGTATGTGTAAGGTATGTATATATCAAGACCGGGAGAGCATCCTCCTGAGACGAGGCCAGATCGTGGGGAATAAGCTTTTACAGATATAGAGAGCGGCAGATGAGAGTAGAAGATCCTCATATTCATACATATGCACATATATAGACTAATAAGTCATTTTCAAATTATGGACTGATTCCTATAAATATTTTATTCATTTATTTTTTCCATATATGTCTAACTGTGATGCATGGACCTCCCCATTTCTGCAGTAATGGATATAAGCCCAGCACACTTGTCCAAGGTGTATTGGCATCCATTTTATTTATATGCGGACACTTAGAATTTTTATTTAGCTAAGATTTGCGACAAGCAAACAAAAATAGAAGAATAATCGGCCGTCAGCAATTCTCCACTTCCCAACCACTATCAACAACAACACCAAACACACACCTCTACTTTTTCACAATGTACACGACACGTGTTTCGCCCCAACACGAGGCATCATCAGGTATAGTAGACTCTACGGTAGACAACCATTAAGTTAACGGTTGTAAGTAAAAATTCTGACTGTCCACATAGTAATGGATTTCCGAAAAGTAACGCCTGACTCAATCAATCATCTTATTTATATGCCTTATAGTTGTAATAAATAAACGTTTCTTAATTCGAACTCTTTCTATTCCCAATTTTCCAACAAATAAAATTAGTACACTTTTAAAATATTTCTAGCGATTCGAATCAGTCTTTCAATGCGAAGGAAATTATCTTCTCTCAGGATTTAAAAATCTTTTAGAAATAAAAATCAATATTTATTCGTATATAAGCTTACAATACATGGGTAAACTATTAATGGTTAATGCTTCCGAAGTAGATCCCACGTACAAAGACTACCTGAAAGCTGGCTAAGTTATAAGACGATCTGCAGAGATTCTGCCGAGTTTCGTCATTATACCATAGTAGGATATACTATCAAAAATATCCTTCAACACTTCTACACCGGCCGCTTACACGAGATTCTCTCACGTACCCGGTCGGTTCTCACCAGGGGGTTCTCACAAGGTCTAGGGAGACCTTAGGGTCTATGGGACTAATAGGGACTATATTTACTAAAGTTCAATCCTCCCCTACATGTTTAACGTAGAATCATGACGAGCTTAAAATCAGCACACACACATATGTGTACCTTCGACACGGCGTCAGGCCGATGGAGTCTGCGATTTGCGCAGATTCCCAATTATATTTTACTTGCCCGCGGGCTTTCAGCCCGCGGGCCCTGAATACGATAAAGCTGTTAAAGCCAATAGGCTACCAGCATTAACATCTTCGAATCCAACCAGAAATATCCTTCACAACTAATACCTTAAATTGTCAATATACTTTATCATATTTTTACATAAATTTAAAATAAAAATTTCATTTTTAAACTTCCTTTGAAATTCATATGTGATTATAAAAGCAACTATATTCCAATTTTCTGTTTCTAGTAACGTGTTTGCTGAACGAATGGAAAACATTTTCCGTTCACTCAAATCGGCTAGAACTGTCAACAAAGCGAAATACAATAACCATTACTGAGAACACAATACTCGCATTTTAAAAGTAAATATAAAATTCTATTTGCTTTATAATTGTATGTAAAATTTGTATTTGTTATGTATGCGTAATGCGTCAGTGAAATACATTTGGAGAATTATATCGCTATGTTTTACGTGCTGTGTAATCGTCAATATAAAAAGAAGCCACCCTTTCTTTTCCTCTTTTCTTCCTTTTATCTTTTCTGTCATTCAGGAGTCTATGGAGATGGCTAGGCTTGGAGCTTCCTTGGTAAACATGATTCAGAATGAAGCAATCTGTTGGAGACGCAGTCACGGACATGGCTCCTTGAATAAGCAAACTGATATGGTAATGGCCTGGACACGTTTTTTAGACGTACGTAAGAACCGACAGTTCCGCTGTCGGTTCTTTAAAAAACGTGTCCAGGCCTTCCAGGTGACTCTTGCTGAAGTGGTAATCGACTATCGACAAACGTAGAGTGAGGCGCCACCAATGACATCTGCGCAAGGCGGCTTGCAAAGACTGGATGTGTGTCAAAGATCAGGCTGGATGTGTGACAAAGATCAGGCTAGCTAGAGCGCCTTGGGAGAGACCTATGTCTACCAATCAACTGCCGTAAACTGATGAAGATGATGATGATTTCTTTGCTTTGGTGTCGTACGAGGCAACTTTGGGAGAAAATACCAGTAGATGGGCAACAGCAACGCGCTTATGACGATTAGGACGACAGTTCTCAAGTTTGAGGAAGACCTATGTTCAGCTTTGGACTATTATAACTATATTGGTGATGATGATAGCTTATGGAACAATTTTTTTATCGAAGTCAATGATCATAGGTCCGACTCTACAAAAGAATAAATTTATGTATGATCTACAGATATTTATTCCAAATCTGGTTGCCTCAGCAATCCGTCGTAGGCTAGACTGAACTGGCGTGATGGGTTAGGGTATATTCCGGCATAAATGGGGAGGTTCATGCTGAGGGAAGTAAAGGATGGTATTTAAAATTAATTTGAATATGATATACGATGTTTTATTTGGTTCCCCGCCAAACGGTTAGGGACGCCACTGTGCACCGTATACATTCATAAATTTATCGTTTTCATTCGCCTGACCCATGAATATTTAGAAGCTATATGCGGCGAACCATTCTCATTTTATTCGCTTTATATAAATATGACCGAATTGAAGAAGCTACATAACGTCGATTTATTTTCAATCACACAATTCACTATTTGTTTAATTACGCAAATTAAACAATTATTATTGTTAAAGTTACAATTTAAGCCTTCATTGTTCTACTTGTCTTCTATCTCTTTCATGTGTATGAAGCTGTCTCGCTCTAACAGTTAAATATGACAGCACTTGCTTTCATCGCTTTTAAAGTTCGCCATTGTGCTCCAATGTATTATTATTATTTAAACAATTTCAAGACATTTACACTGAATACTCGTTTTCTTTAACAATTATAATATTGAAATCTAATGAAACTATGTAATTTAATCAGTGAACACGAATCCAAGGCAAAATAATAAGTCTATTTTTGAACACGCCATTTTCAAGAAACCGCTCTATCTCTAAATATCCAATTACTTAAAATATTCATAACTATAATAACAAACATTTCTATTTGTTAATAAAACAAAAACAAAACACCTAATTGATTCAGTGGCGAAGTTGCCGCTTTCAGAGTCAATGGAACCGGGATCTATTCCCGCGTCGGGATAAATATATTTAAGGCCTACAAGTATTTCTTCCGAATTTGGATATCCGCCAATCCGTCTTGGATAAAAGTGATGAGTCCATTCCTTTATAAATGATATGGGGTGTGAAAAACAATATATATTATTAAATTATATGTTTATAAGAGTATATTAAATTTTATTTTTTTATAATCTTAAGCATCACAATAAAGCGCCAAAAGTAAATCCTATTGGATTCGAAGATGTTAATGTAGCCTATTGGCTTTAATAGCTTTATCGAATTCAGGGCCCGCGGGCCCTGAATACAAAAAAGCAAATCATCCATCACAATACACATCCTTGATCTAATTATCAGAATTTGTAATTGCAAAAAAAATTGTTTTCGGACTTTTGATGTCATTAGATAACCTTAGGGAGTACTTCGTATTTACCTTAAAAATGCCTCTTTTTGACCTAAATTAATAATGGTTTTATGAAAATTCCTCAAATTTTAAATTAATGAAAATAAGTTTTGGATTGATCCTGTAAAAATTGCTTTTACGAATTTTAATTACTGCTCTCTATACCAATATTATATCAATTCTGAATAGAAGAATCGATTTTATTCCCAATAGACCTCGAATGCTACGATAAAATCTTATTCAAATATAACATAGAGAATCAGGTGATCTTCAAAGGTTATATAGGATAAATTGGCAAATCGTATTTCCGTATTACGTAGTAGACTACGATAATATATTCCATAAACCTATTTGTACAATTGTGATAGTTCTCAAAAGACTGGTATATAAATGTGTTCTTATTCGTCTAAAAATATGGGACTATTCGAGTGGAACTATGTAGTTAAAACTTAGTTTTATGTACGCTTTAAACTTAGTTTTAAGTAGGTATTTACTCGAATTGTCTATTTTTATATATAAAAATATTCTTACGACTATGTGGGTGTATGGTTAACAGCATCTATCTGAGATTAAAAACCAACCTGCGATCCTCAGTTTATCCGCAATACATGAATATTACGCCAACACTCCTCTATTTTGGAGAAGAACAATGTGAATACAAATAATTTAAATATCTGTAATAGTTATAATATAAGTTTATTTTAGAAGCAATAACAGTCAACAGATAAGAAATTCAAGCATTGTACGATTAACAATATAAACTTGAAACTTTACAAGTTGCGGGTCATTTTCCATGAATCGTGAAGTCAATTGTTTAGTTGGGTAAGCAATAAAACCTTACAGACAATTTAGCACTGATAAGTTTAATAGCTGACATGCGCTAAGAAGAAAGGAAACTCGTTTTAGAAATAAAATGTGGTAATGTTTCTTATAGAGGAAATAGGCAAACCACCAAGCGAGGCACCTGATAATAAGCAATCGCTATCACATATATATATATATATATATATATATATATATATATATATATATATATATATATATATATATATATATATATATATATATATATATATATATATATATATATATATATTATATATATATATATATATATATGTGTGTGTGTGTGTGTGTGTGTGTATGTGTATATATCGTATATATACATGAATATCTACAGTACTAACTATAAAGAGTACTATAAATACTCTGCTACCCTAAGGTGAAATGGGAGGGGAAGAATGAAATAGGAAGGCATAAAGGAAGAGTAAAGGAATTAACCCCTGAATTCTCACTTAGCTTCACTCGCCATACGAAACGCGGTCATAGTATAATTTCACATCACGTCGATATTCCGTGAGGATGCGGTACTTCCCCGTATGTGCCTGTCCATTCGCTTTAACATGGGTCTAACACTATACACTTTTTATAGGCAAACGAGTAAACGAGTGATTGGGAGAGTAAAAAGGAAATATAAATAGGAGAAAATAATTGGACCTTCGGATTCAAATAAGGTACAATGTTTTTTTTTTAATATATATTCACGCCTATCCCCCGCAGGGGTTGGCAGAGACCACAGAGCTCCATCCGCTACCATTCATCGCAGCGAAACGGCTCGTCATTGATCGCTTTTCGCCTTCGTGAGAATCAGGACGTTAAACTTGTCTTAGTGAATCCCACGAGCCGCAAGGGAGGATGGAGATCAGCCCCAGCAGAGCCCTACATGCTGAGGTAAGGCACCATAGTACCTGGGGGAGCCGGATCCCGGGACGATCGGCACGCTTGCGACTAGGCTCGCCCCTAGCCACGTATTCATTGGCACGGCAGACCGTGGATTGGCGGAGAGGAAGGGAAAGGATAGAGAAGAAAGGAAAGGGCAGGAAAGGAAATGCGGATTGGGGGGGTTACCAGACTCGGAATAAACATTTATAAATACATATAAATATTTATTTCGATGCGGGAATCGAACCCGCGACTATTGACTTTGCGGGCGGAGGGCCCCGCCACTGAGCCAAAGGTACAAATATTTAATATAAGATTTATTAGGGGGATGTAATATATATAATATTTTAAATTATAACGGCATGAACTTACGTAATAAACGATGTTATGAGCCGTTTCCAATGCCGGAAGTTGGGATGAGTTCCGTAGCATCCGATTTTGCGGCATCTTGTTACATATCCGCATATTGACACTGAGCATATATGGTTTGTTTTCATAGCTTCGAGGATGAAATGCTCATTTTGATAGAGTTTAGTAAAATATATTAATAATACTTGATAAAACAAAGGTACTGCCGTTAATTGTTCAGTATAGTGGTAAATTCTGGATTGAAATTACCGGTCGAACTAATGAGCGGTGATCACTTACAACCAGGTGATCCTTATCCTCGTTTTCACACAGTGCTATAAAAAAGAACCAAAAATGTATGAACGAAAATTAGTTATCAGTTTTCTGGATGTATTTTGTGTACGTCTAACGTATAAGTCGACAACCAATTGGCTCAGTCCGCGGTGGCCCTCCTCCCGCGGAGTAAATGGTCGCGGGTTCCATCCCCGAATCGGAAGACACATATCTACGGATTACAAATATTTATTCCGAGTCTGGTAATCCCGCCAATCCACATTGGACAAGCGTGGTGGGTTAACGTCCATTCCTGCAGAAATGGAGAGGCCCGTGCTCAGCAGTGGAACATATATGGGCTGTCAAAAAAACATGCATAAGTTACTGAATCCAAATTCTCCTTTAGTCGTATCGAAAATAAAACCTATAATATTTTCATTATGATCTTTAAAATAAAATATTCAATCAAACTAGGGAAACAAGACGTGAAACGGTAATTTTACATTTGTGGTATGTAGTGCTTTCTTATAAATAAGATTTCCCCGCACATTATATTTGGAGAAGAGAAAAAAATATTTTTTTAATTTTCCATATTACATACAACGCGAAGCTCGATTTCCAACGTGTAAACTAAACATAATGTTTCCCGTTTACGATTGACATATAACCAAAAACATTCACTATTAGGAGGTCGATCCAGGAAGGGTCTTCTCGCATTAAACATTAAATAGAAGGATGTGGGTAACGACGAGTGTAAGGGTGTAGCAAAAAATGTACGAGCGGTAACTGTGTTTACGACGTACGACTGACTATAACGTAGAAGGATACTTATTAACGATTAGTACCGAAAAAAAAAAATTATGTACCAGCCGTGGTTTGCGATTTCATTTGTTCTGTTAAAAAGGGAAGAAGATCGAATGCCACAACCCAATAAATTTATGTGCTGTCTAATTATATTTTTTTTTTTAGAACGTTAGATAGTACCTCAGTTTGTTAATATGTGAATTTTTTTTTTTTATTTATATTTTCACGCCTATCCCCTGCAGGGGTTGGCAGAGACCACAGAGCTCCATCCGCTGCCATTCATCGCAGCGAAACGGCTCGTTATTGGTCGCTTTTCGCCCTCGTGAGAATCAGGACGTGACGGGTGGCGAACCACGTCGCCGTCATTTTTTCGACAAATTAGGTATATTAAATTCGTCTTAGTGAATCCCACGAGCCGCAAGGGAGGATGGAGGTCAGCCCCAGCAGAGCCCTGCATGCTGAGGTAAGGCACCATAGTCCCCGGGGGAGCCCGACCCCGGGACGATCGGCACGCTTTCGACTAGGCTCGCCCCTAGCCACGCATCCATTGGCACGGCAGACCAATTGGATTGGCGGAGAGGAAGGGAAAGGATAGAGAAGAAAGGAAGGGGCAGGAAAGGAAATGCGGATTGGAGGGGTTACCAGACGCGGAATAAACATTTATAAATCCATATAAATATTTATTCCGATGCGGGAATCGAACCCGCGACCATTGACTCCGCGGGCGGAGGGCCCCGCCACTGAGCCAATCGGCCGTCAATATGTGAATTTAGATTTTAAAATATAAAATTCTTTAAAGTACTTCTTCTTCTAGAGTGCCTCTCCGACTTGCGAAGGTTGGCAGCCAATTCAGCACAACTCTACTGGTCCTTCGCGAGGTGCAGCAGTTCTGGAGCACTCGCGATCCCGGTCCACTCCCTGATATTACGTAGCCAAGACTTTCGTTTTCGACCAACTTGTCTTTTGTCCGGGACTTTTCCCATGATATAAAGTACACAAGTGCATGTTTTAAAAAATTTCTATGGTCACTTAATAGTGTTAACTAACGTTCAAATAGACTTTAAAAGTTCTATTAACAGGCTAAATAATAAAAGTTCGAATAGACTATAAAAATTCTATTGACAAGCCAAATAATAAAGATAGACAGCCAAAACTTACTTAGCGAAGATCCGCGAAAAAAACTTTTTTTATTATTTTCCCGAAAAAATTCTTAGTTTGTAAGTTTTGACTGTCCATTGTAATAATAATTTTCTGACTCTATAATTCTAGCTAAATAATAAATATTGTTTGCGTATAAAAACTCCAATATACCTACATATATATGTCAGGAATTATATATAATCTAATTATGTGAAAAGAACGGCGGCTCAATATCTTTACGAAATTACTTCACCGTAAACTTCTTACCGATCTTTGATCCCTCGTTTACGGTGTCGCGGATTTGCTTTTAAACGCGTTGTTATAAATTCAGTGTACATTCTTCAGTTCATTTTATATTTCGCGAAAAAATTGTCGCGAAGCAGGTTCATGTCATGTTTTTTTTTTTGTATTAATATGACCTATATTTTATAATATAGCTAGCTATATTTCATGAATAAGTCATTTTTTAAAAGTTTTATTGAGATTTGATTGCAGATGTATGTACATAAAAATCGTTTTAGTTTCGAAAACCAAGGGTCGTGCGTTCGATTCTAACATCTTGACCCCCATAGACATTTGTAACACCATAAGCAATGCAGACACGTTGCCGGCCTTTAAGACTAAGCTTATTTTTCAGTTTCAATGTCTTATCTGTCCGAAATAATCGCTGAAGGTATAAAAAGCTAATCTCCTCCAGATGGCTGACCGTCTACTACCGTGTGATTTAGTCGCAGTATTCTGCCACGAACTGCGGAAATGTAAACTAATTTGCCTCCTGCGGTGTTCCCAGGTGTTAACGACATAGGGGCATTAAAAAAAAAGAGCGTATGTAATATATAATAGGCGCCATTGATCATTTACTACCAGGTGACCCGCATGCCGGCTCTGCTATAAAAAAAATTTAATGACAATAATTCTTTAAAGTGACTCATGATTTTTCCCGTCGAATTACATCAGTAATGTTGGGTTTTTATTTCATTTTCATTCTTTTATATTATTATCAGTTATAATGCTTAATTGTGGTGGTGTATTATACAATATACAATAGGTTGATTAAGGCGCATAAGTGAAGTGATATGAAATATATGCGTGTATCGTGACTTTTTAAATTGACTGAAAAAGTCCATAGAAGGTTTTGGTATAATATCCATCATTTTATCAAGATGTAACTTGACAAGCTGGCGACATTTCAAGAGATTTAATATTATTGTATATTACTTGACACTGGCATAATGGTTATAACTAATATCTGTTAAAGATCTAATATCTTCACAATATGTGCTGCCATCTGTCGTGCATTGTAGGTTCTATGATTTTAAAATAAATCTAGTCTGTGCAACTCGTCAATGCAAATACGTTGTTTTATTTTAGGTTATGGGCCCAGCACGCTTCCACTGCTATTAAAGAAAAGAAAAAGTGACTCACGTGTTATTAGCGGAGGACAGCCTCCGGTGCAGGCTGCGCAGCGACATAGCGTACCCCTAGCAGGGAGGGCTGCCGCTGCCCTTGGCGCGCGGCCGCCGCAGCGCCCTCGCGCCGAAGAACGCGCCCTCCTCGTTGCACGACTGCGAGCGCTGCGAGGCCAACATGCCCAGCACGTGCAGCGGTCGCACGCGCGCTCGCCTTCCCCAACCCCGACCGCCCACCACCTCAATCTTGCCGGCCACAGCCACTCGCCACCACCACTACCGGCGAACGCGCGAGGCAACGCCCGCACGCATCGATCTGCACCCGACACACGCGACACCGCGCCACACACACCTTATCTTGGCACTTGTTCACTAACTATATATGTATGTATGTATACTTATACTAGCTAATTGATACTAAATTGAAGGCGCTTCGTCGGTTATTCGATTGAATTTTGTATATTTAAAATTTCGGTTTCGGGGTTATCTCCTCGCCTTGGTTTCGTTATATCTGAAACAAAATAATTGAATCATTACTAAATATAACTCAACGTAATAAACGAACTTAAGAGAGAATTGGATTCGACCCCGCGGAGACTTTAATTATTTATTATTAATGAAAGATTTAAATAAATGAGCAGGCATGTCGTCTGATGATACTGCACTCAGTTGCATTGCTTTTATGGCATATATGGCAGATCTTATGGTAAGATGGTAAGATATAAATAAATAAGAGGGGAAGGAAAAAGTATGACTAGGCAAGTAACGGCAAATAACAGAAAATTACCTTCTCAATTTAATTCATGTCTATTGTTATATACTCATTTACGGTTTAGTTTTACATAATTTAATAATGTTTTATGAAATAATTTTTTTAATATTTTATAATATTGAGTACTTTTTTACTTTAAAAAATCGATCACATGTATGTAATAGATAAACAAAAGTGATATATAAATGTAATAATAAACTATAATTTTAATGATAATATAATAGTATAACTATGTATTTAGATCTGTAATAATTGTTTTAGTTATTTTTTAATAGTATGTAATAATTAAAGAAATTTGTACGCCATAAGTGGCAATGTGATGGATCTTTTATACATCTTTTTTTTCATCTTGTAACACCTCACAATATGTAAATAAAGAATTATTATTATTATAAAATTAAACCGTAAACGAGATTTTTTGCCCTAATTTACCCCAGAACACGATTTTTGTTTTTAATGTAATTGGAGCGGGCACAGTCGTCGCGAAACTTTTAATGAAACAGCCGAGCCAAGGTCCAACTGATGATCCTTGCAAATCTCCTAATCCTAGCACTTATACGCAAACAACAACTGGGGAAGTGTGTTCAACGTGTCTAACCTCGTTCAAACTGGGTCACGTATTTCGAAAAGAACGAAATACAAAACGTGGATATAAATATCTGCAATATACTGTTTTAATGATATGGAAGCGGATAATACTGTTAACAAGTCAAACTATATGTCAGTGTATATATATTCTATTCATTTGTACAATTTTAAAATGTCTACTCCTTCCTTCCTTTATATAATATTTAATTATTCAAAAAATCAATTATAATATTTTTATATAACTGTACGTGTTTGACACTGAACTCATCCGAAACTATTGAAAAATTTTGATAAAAAAAATTGTGTTTGTTTGAGCGTCTCCCTAGGTGGTTTAAACACACGATTGGATCCAGTAGATGGCGTTGCAATCGGGTTCAAGGTTTTTAAAGAAGGACAACGTCCATTGGGTCCACTAGTATTAAATATTCCATTCTCCGTTTCCCATGTGGGTTCAAGCCGAGGTCTCGAATTTACCTGAGGAGTCCTAGCACCGCCAATATTTTTCCCTTGATTTAAGGCATTCTCCATAGTCACGCCAGTTTGCACCTTGTGAGCTCCCCTTTAAACTTTGAACCCTTGGCTCAGAAGTCAGGTTATTTAACCGCTGAACCAAACCATCATTAACATCTATCTATTAAGTGTGTAACAATATATATAATAATATAGCTATTGATCATTAACAAGTTTACAATTTTGTTTCACTGCCTGCCGAACTAGCGTGAGCCCTATACTATGGCAGACAGTTCCTTATTCTAATTACCATACTTAATATAATATGCACATATATTAATACCAAATATTTTCTTGAGGTAAATTCTTGAGTTGAAAATACTTTATCCCCCACACCGACTTGCGGCGATGTCAACGGCGGTGTATCGAGATAGAAAATTAAATTCATTTTAAAAACCGCTTTACTGCAACCATTCATTTTTTTATTTTTACTCTTATTTATTCATATTTAAAAAAACGTCAATTCTACCATTTATCATAATATCTAATATTTTTATATTATATTTTTATTTTATATTATATATATTTTTATATTATAGTATAATTTAAACCATTTTTTTAATGGGATAGAAAGGAAAATGAGCAGGCGTGTCACCTGATCGAAAGCAATCAACGCCGCCCACAAACTTCCGCAGCGCCATAGGGAGTACGGAAGCGTTAGTCCTTTAAGGAAAGTGTCATTATGGGAAAGGAAGTGGGAGTAGGAGGGAGAGGTGCTGGTCTCCGGAACTCTGCCGCTCACCGTACGAAGCGCAGTAGCAAGGCTATCACTCAGACGCCGGTTTTCTGCGGGAGTGTGGTACTTCCTCGGGCGAGCCGGCCCATACATGCTATAGACAAATATTATGCCATTCTTGACAAAGCATTCGTCTGCAGCGTGGCTCTACCACTAGAAGATTTATTATTATTAAACGTGTACATAGATTAAACGTTTTATCGTGGATTTTAAAATATTCAAAAAAAATTTCGTCCTCCTGAGGGACAGCCAAATGCAGGAGAATCCTCAAGTCGTTACGCATTCTCCAAGCGGGGCGGTAATTGGCTACGGATCCGAAGCCATGGCCACGTCTAGAGATTACGTGAAATCATTCAAAGTCGTCAAATCTGAGTGCACTTGATTCAAAGCGGCGACTAGTATGACCGGAGGAACCCTCGCTCTCTGGTAATTGAGGTCAGGTCCGAGGCCTGTTATCTGCATCCTGGTCGTAGAGAGTACAAAAGAAGCTGTTTCGAAATACAGGAATAACGATAACTTTAACACGAGTGAAAGATCTTCCGGTCATGCTGATTATATGTATGACCGAAGAAACTCTCGCAATGGGGATCAGGCCCGAGTTAAACAGTTTAAGCTAATAAATGTTTAAGCTGAAAAATTATTCATATAAATAGTTCCAAGGAGGATACTGCTTGAATTTCCAAATGTAATTAATATAAATAAGTTTAATTAATTAAAATATAGAGTACAGATGAATTTATTATTATTTTAACGAGAAGACGCATTAAATTTGATTTAAAGAATCGAAAAATGATTTGGCAACTTTCAGAACACGTGATGGACTTACGTTGACCTTGTTTTATATTGGCTCATTATACGATATTTTTTTAATAATTTGAATATTTAAACTCATAAGACCATCAACGTCACGGATATTGGGCGGTGAAGAGCCGAATCTCGACACACTTTTAAAGAGGTCATCTCAAAGAGGACGACATCGCCACCTCAATATCGATTTATTGCCAAATCTATTTTAGGACGCCAGATGGGTCCTTATAAATTAAGTGTTGCTTTAAGTACAGGGATAAAGATAACTTTAGTATTTTAGCTGAACTGTTAATTTTTTTACGTTGTGCGCTCTAAGGCTTTTATAATTTCCTCAAAAGAACAAGCGAATGGGAGATCCATAATTTGTTAGCAAATGCAATGAGGATGATGAACACTTAACACCTGGCTGCAAAAGCATGGCACCGCCCAATTCATGAGGATAACTCTAGATAGGTTGTGAAAGTGACGGCCGGCACTATAAACCAAAAAAATATGAAATAAAGCCCCTTCTTACACATAACTATGATTTCGCAGGAAATTGTATTTATTTTGTTTTATTTCGATCAACCAAGAAAAATAATAAAATATTTTTAAACAGATTAAGCCGAGCTGAATTTTTTCATTAAAACTTTATCCAGCCTGGCAAAACCTGTTATCCTTACAGCCATGCGGCATTGTAGCTGACATTGTATCGAGAAACAAGATTAAACCTTTTTTATTAACCGATTTACCAAAAGAAATTTCTCGTGTTGGAAAATATTTTACGTCAGAAATAATGTTACGATATTTTCATTTTGATCATGGTATTGTTTGCTAAAATGAATATTCAGTATCTGTTCACTGCTAAATAAACTTTTGCTGGAACAATTTATAATATTGCCATATTATAAATTGTTCCAGTAACAGTAGTATAAGTCCAAGGGTTCTACGCTATTATCCTTCAGACGCTTTAGAACTTACCGTAACGGTTACAAAAAAAAATATATGAACGTGTGCGACTATACATATTGCGAAATTTTTCACTGTCCTTACTATTCCGACCATATGGAAAACAAACAGTGTGTTACTAATTATATCAGAAATATTTCTTTCTGGATACCGGCTTCGAATATGGGTATCTCACTTCTTTCCAGAGGTATCGTACTAGGTGACTACGCAAAAAATACCAGTAGATGGGCAGCAACGTCTTCCTGGTAGCGGGCCAGTCGTACTGCTTACGGCGACTCACAGGATCTTTAGGGGTTTTCATCTTCGATGTAATTGAAATTCTTCCAAATGAAATTAATTCATTTTTCTATTCACTGTACAATACTTTTCACACTTTATCAATTTACATTTTACATTTTATATTATATATCAATTTCTTATGCCGGATAGGTGACACGTCTATCAAAAGACGTCAGTCGAACCAACCTATTTGTTTTTATATAAAACAATTTATTTCTTTTTTATTTCAAATTTTAAAATTACGAATTTGAAAAGAAGTTATCTAATATAAAAGGTTTTAATATATTCAATAACTTTTTTTACATTAGTGATACATTTATCAATTACAGTAATAAGAACCATCCTGCAATAATGTGATTATTACGGCAACATCCCACAATTTTGAGGCAGGCCTCTGTCCAGCATTGGAGTATTAGGGCGGTATTAATTAATTAAACAGAGCGATTGATTATTAATGGAGTCAAGTGTTACTTTGCGGAAATCCATCACTATATGGACAGTCAAAAGTTTTACTTAGCTAAGATCCGCGACAAGCAAAACAATAACAGAAAATTAATAATGTGTGTTTTTCTGCTGGATGAAGTGAATTTATTTGGAATTTAAACCAAAAACTTACTGAAAATCGGCCATCAATTTTCCACCCACCAACCACTATACAAAACACCAAACACATTTTTACCACTTTTCCATCTTGTAAACGACACGTGTTTCGTCCCAACACAAGGCAACTTCAGGTATAGTAGACTCTACGGAAGACAACCGAAAAGTTTTTTTTTTTTTGTCGGTTGTCGGTCTTTTATATTGTATAGTGGTTGGTGGGTGGAGAATTGATGGCCGATTTTCGGTAAGTTTTTGGTTTAAATTCCAAATAAATTCACTTCATCCAGCAGAAAAACACACATTATTAATTTTCTGTTATTGTTTTGCTTGTCGCGGATCTTAGCTAAGTAAAACTTTTGACCGTCCATAGAGCGATTGATGCCTAAGTTTCTCAAATACCGCATGAAATTTCTCAAATGAGTCCGTAGTTGAATCGTACTTAGATGACTAACAAACATATTATTACTTATTCATTAATTTTATTTCACTAGAACTTTCTAAATATCTAAATAATGCAGTAGCATTAGACTAATGTGTTAAACTAGAACTTTATTTATAAACGATAAATCTTCATTACTAAAGCATACAAACAATGAAGTCATATATGTCATACGACTGCTTGACGACCTATTTATTTTACAGCCCACATATGTCCCACTGCTGGGCACGGGCCTCCCTATCCCTGGAGGAACGAAAATTAACTCACATGCTTATCTAATGCAGTACCAGACTTAGAACAGATATTAGAACTAAACATATTTATCCCGATCAATCAAAAAATCAATCAACAGCCTTCGACAATCCAATGCCGGTCATAGGCCTCCCCCATGAAGGGCCACCTAGTCCGATCTTCGGCTTCACGCATCCAGTTTCTACCAGCCGTTCTGCGCAGATCGTTGCACCATCGAGGCGGGCGGCGTCTCACACTACGTTTACCGAGACGCGGTCTCCACTCCAGCACTCGTCAGCTTCCACGATTGTCATATCTCTGACAAACGTGACCAGCCAATTGCCAATTTAGTTTGCTAATTAAAAAAGGCTATGTCGGTGACTTTAGTTCTCTGGCGATTTGTTCATTCTGAATCATATCTACCAGAAAAACTCCGAGACGGACTGTCAGCGTCCACGTTTCGGCGCCGTAAGAGAGTACATGTAGGACACACTGTTCGAAGACTTTAGTCTTTAGGCTCTGAGATATTTATCCCGATGCGGGGATCGAACTCGCGACCATTGACTTTGTAGGCGAGAGCCCCGCCACTAAGTTCGTCGACGACCTAATTATTATAGCTAAATTACTGTTTTCGTAATAAATAGTTGCGGGCTTAATTCCCGCTTCGGGATGCATGGTGGGTTAGTGTCTATTCGACTACTACACGCAGATCTTTCACAAAGGAGACCTTGGCTGAGTCACCTTGTCAATCACGCTGGACAAATAGATTAACGATTGCAATGCCAAAATTATCCATTAAAATTACATTCTATCTATATACATAAAAATCAATTGCTGTCAGTTGTTTTTTCATTTTTTTATTGATTACGATTTCTTTTGGTTCCTGTTAAGTTTTGACCACATTTTTTACTAACGTTGATACATTCTGCAATTATCGTTCAGCTTTTTTATTTATTGATTATGAGGCGGTACGAAGTTTGTCGGGTCAGCTAGTCATCGATAAATATATCATTTTACTTTTGAATGAATTTCTGAGATGTCAATCAATTTTAATTTTTTATATTTAATAATTTATAATGGCTATCGTATAGACCGGATTCTGATTTTAATGTAAAATATTATTTATAAAATGTCGCAAGCGACACGAAATTTAATTCTCAAGCTAAGTGAAAGCAACTAAGCGACTATCGCTAAATTAGTCTTGAAACAAACTTCGATTTAAAGTTCGTTATCGAGCAGTCATTAATTAATCAAACTACTTCCTTACTTCGGATCGCAACAACCCGCAGATTTACGGGTCCCATGTCGTTTGGATTATTTAGATCCAAATGACATCGGACCCGTTTGTATATCGACTTCATTCATAAACTTAAAGTTATGGTTATTCATTAATATTCAAATATTAATGAATAACTTTAAGTTTATCAATGAAGTCTATGATAGGCGTTACTTTGCAGAAATCTGTCATTCAGATATTATTTCTGGTATATCTCTTGCAAACACGCAATATTATTTTTCGAATTGGTATTCGTGGATCTTAACAAAGATAATTATTGACTTTCCATTTGAAAACTTTAGGTGAAAAACAAACATGTTATGTATTAGATGTCTCTAAGAACGTTTAACAGCTTTTTTATTGCGGTATTACAAATATTTTTTTCGTGAATCATCATTATCCAAAATAGGTTGCGGCAGTTCTTTCACTAAAAATATTATTTTTTGTATATTTATTTTTCGTGAATACTGTTTGAAATTCCATACTATTTCTATTCCGTATTCCAGCCACAAATACGATACTTCCAATACTTTATTTACCTATTACCGTAGAATTAAATCTTTACCTCCTACACTTCTGATATTTCAGATAAATTTCGGACAAACGCAAACCGGATGGAGAAACTCAGTCGTTAACATTTAAGATCAACGAAACAAAATTATACCATAAATCGTAACGGCAAGGTGTAATTACTTTTTATTACACCACTGTTTATTTTTGTAGGTTTTGAAGTCATGATAGCACGAATGGGCCGGCTCGATCAGATGTAACACACCGACAATATCGGCGTTAAGTGGTAGTATTTTTATTGCTGCGTTATGTACGATGAGTGCTGAGATACGGAGACCCAGTTACTTTCCTCCTCCTGTGTTTTCTTCTGCCCCTCCAACCCTTGCTATAAGCTAGGCAACGCATTTGCAGTGCATTTAGTATTGCGAATGTCCATGGAAGACTGAATACTTATCATCAGGTTAACCGATTGCTCATTCGCCTATCTATTCCATACAAAAACATAATATAAAAATATATCGTTACCGGCGTGATCCCAAATCAAAAAAAAAGTACTGGATGATCACCCCAGACTGAGTAAATAAATCAAAAGCTGCCTGTTCATTTGTATACGCATCTACAACAATATACCTCATGAATTAAAACAATTGAACAAAGAAGACTAAATGAATGGCTAATAGATGGTAAGATTTATAATAGTAAGGACTTTTTTGCTTTAAAAGTTGGATCAAATGTATGTAATATAATAATGTTAACGACTTATGTATTTAGTTCTCTATGTATGTAATAATTAATGAAATTTGTACGCCATAAGTGGCAATGTGATGGAGCTTTTAAATGTCTTTTTTCATCTTGATTATACCTCAGATTATGCAAATAAAGAATTATCATTATTATAGTATTCCTGTAATACAAATACTAGTATTACCACTATCAAAGATTTAATACAGAAAACGGTTTTAAAAGTAAATCAAGGTTCGTATTTACGCTTTATAAAGTACAATTTAAATATATTAAATCACGTAGTAGATGTCTAAAAATAGAAGTAATAAGATACTAAACAAGGTAGGAGCTGCACATTGCAATCATTTCAAATTGTAATCATAAAAGAAACTTCTAGATATACGAACAAAAAATTATGAAGATATCACTACTACGATATTCGCATGTTCTCCATTCATTATACAGTATATAAGGTCTCTCCTATATAAGAAGAATTTATCCAAATTTTTTAGATATAATTAATTAAAAATAAACTATTTATAGTTTTCACTGTGACGATATCTCATGATAGTGCTCTTCAAGAGGTAAATTCATATTTTAAGAAAAAATAGAGGATTTAGTACAATTATTCCGAAAAATATAATATTGAAAGATTTTAAAAATGATCGATACGAGCAGTTACATGAAGTTAATATGTTAATGATAAAACGAATAGAAATTTAATGAACTCGGTAATAACACGATACAGTTGTGTTATGAAGAATTTAATATTTTAAGAGAAAAGCCTTCTTACCTAACATTGAGCACCACGGATAACAAATAATACGGAATGTTTGTTTAATTGTATGAAACGTGAATAACAAATTTCGTTGAATAATAACATAATAGTCCTATCTTGAATTAATTTGTAGAAGCTCTTATTTTATCACACCTATGAATTTAGTCAAACAATTTATTTCACAAATTTTTATGTTTCGTAAGAAAACAAAATGCTACACGAAATGTTAATTCCAATTCCGTGCATTTGTTTACTACAAACGATATTTAAATACACTAGAGAACCTTAGTCAATGTCATAGCTTTTCTCGTTAGTAAACTATAATTTCTAGTTATAAACCAAGACGACCAATTGGTTCAGTAGCGAAGCGCGCCCGCGGTATTTCTCAGTGTTTTTTCGTGGTTTTCTAATTGACAAGATACCTCTTAGCGAGAATGTAAAAATGTATGAAATTAAATTTTAAGGGTTCTTATTAGTGAGATGAATCGAGTTTTAAAGTTAGCTCGATTCAACCCACTTACCTATATTTTATTTGAAGTTTCATTTTAAGCCTCTAGCGTGTTTAAAAAAAATAACATGATTTGATTTATTTTTTAAATCAAATCATAATATTATAAATTTATGTAATGGTATGTAAAAATCATAATTTCTTTTATTAAGTGACCGGCTTCTATGAAAACAAACTCTCTTCATTATAATAAAACCAAAAACGTGCTGTAAAAGAATATTTGATTATCCTGAATAAACATGTTAATGATTAGAATATTTAAAAATTGTTAACATGATGCGAATAACTTATTATTTTTTTTATTCCTATGTCTAACAGTGCTTTAGTATTATATTTTTACAATATTTACTTTAGTAAAGCCTTGTAAATCATATATTCTGGATTTAATTAGAGTGTTCATAGGCACAGAATACGGGCAAACACCTAACAAAAAGCTCTACCTCAGTCTCAACCGGTAATCCCCTAAAAGCTCCTAGCCCACATATTTCTATACAAACAACAAATGGTCTGTTGTGCTCATAATGTTTAGAATGTGTTTTCAAACTAGGTCAGACGTTCATAATGGAGTGTTTAAATTATGACGAATAGAAACTGCATGGTAAAATTACAAAATCTCACTTAAATATTGCCGTATATGAATTTATCAGAATTAATAATGTATATAACTATCTGGCGGGGTCCTCCACCCATGGAGTCAATGGTCGCGGGTTCGATCCCCGCATTGGAATAAATTTTTTTTATGGGAAAGGAAAGCAAACGAGCAGACGTGTCACCTGATGGAAAGCAATCAACACCGCCCATAAACATCCGCAGTGCAGAAATGTTGCCGACCTTAAAGGAAAGTGTCATTATGGGAGTGGGAATGTTAGGGGGAGAAGAGAAGGAGAGGGTGAGTGTTGGTCTTCAGGAACTCAGCCGCTCACCGTACGAAGCGCGGTAGCTAAGCTACTAATAAGACGCCGGTTTTCTGCGAGAGTGTGGTACTTCCCCGGGCGAGCCGGTCCATTCATGCTACAAACAAATATTATGCCATTCTTGACAAAGTATTCGTCTGCAGCGTGGCTCTACCACTATTCTCTATCACTATATGTATGTCTTACAGATATTTATTCGGAGTCTAATTACGCCGCCAATCCGCATTAGACAGCGTGGTGGTTACCGTCCGTTCCATCCTTAAATGGAGAGATTCGTACTCAGCAGTGAGACACATATGGGCTGTAAAAAAAAAACTATATGGATTATATATCTAGTGAATTTATTTATACCCTTAAACCAAAATATGATACCTTAAACAGACACGCACGTGAATAAAGTGACTCAATTTAACATCTATCGTATTTTACTATAAAAGAAAGAAATTTCCTTCTAAAAAATAAGTCCCACTTAACGCTTAATTGATTGGTAATTATTTAGCATACATCTACATAAAGGTCTAGAGAATTAAAAATCTAATATTACTCATTCATGTAGGTATTTAGAACTAAGTAGAAGAATAAACAAATAATATATTTGTTAATCACCTAGCCGAATAATCAAGTGAAATCGAAGGGATCTGAAAAGCGTCAATTGCGCAAGATATATTGTCTTCAACTCAACGAAATCCTCCCTTATCGAAAATAGTGATTTTATCAATATAGTTAGAAGAAATTTCGGATGTACTAATTTACTAGGAAGACTATTTTTTGGCTTTTATATAAATTTTAATTTCGGTCAAAATTAAACTTTCCCTTGTCTCACAAGTCAAACACAGCTGAGCCAAATAGCAATCTGTTTAGGTAACATAATATTCTGTTTTGTGTCCTATTATATTTTGTAGATATCTAGACCGGTATTTAATTATAAAAGATTACAATAAACTTGAATTCTTGACATTCAAATCGCTTATTCCATTGTCTAATGACAATGGAGTAAACAATTTTAATGTCATCAATTATTTCTTATACAAAAGACATATTTGTCGTTCTTATACCCTTGCGTCTCATCGTGACAGTTATAATATCCCGTAGTTATATTACTTGCTATTTATAGTGTTGGTAAAACTTGTCATGATTATTATTTAATATTATACAACGTACTTTTATAAATACACTAAAAAAAGAAACAGTTTTCACAGTGCCTTTTAAAACTGTCCTGATATATATAGTACTGATAATAAGCTGACTCATATAAATCTTAATAGTACTTCATGATGTTATTATATATTATTCTATTTAGCTAAAGTTAATTGTTCAATGATAATTAACACAAAAAAAAAACTAATTTATACGTAAAACATATTTTTAAAATTTATTTAAAATAGAAGTTTCAACCGAGATTAAATCATGTATTAACTGTGCTAAACTGCTGAAATCAATTTTATTGCGTCCATATTATTGAGTTTTATATAAAGACAATATTAAGGACGCAATAAATATGATTTCTTTAAATTTAAAAAAATATTAGTAAATACTGCATTGATAATATTTATGATTGATAATATTACAATTACATACGAAGAACGGTATTAAAAACATATTTTTAATATCGAGTTTTTATTCTTACATTTTGATGTAATACAGATAATATTCTACATAATGAATATCACCGGTGTGCCAGCCTAAATAGAATTAATTACATTCATTAAAGTTCACACGTTGCTCTAGTATTTTGGTTAACACTGTCCGCGTTTAATGTGAACAATGAAATATAATATTAGTTATTATTTCAATAAAATCTGCTCAAACAATAACGACACAAATTTAACCAACGAATATACAGGTGTTATTTTCTTGTTTTAAAATATTACCCACTTGTAATTTAATCCAAGAGCTGTATACTGTTGTTTAGAAACTATCGTTTTTAACATATCCTTTTTTTTTCATACAAAATTATAAATATTGTTCTGTTAAATTACATAGGTGTAGAGACAGTCTGTCAATGTCGACGTGGGCCCGTATCAATTATTGACGTCTTTGCTTCATTTTTTAGTTCGACTGCAGGTGACACAATTTTATTTTTACGGATTAAATTTTAATTTCAAACAAATACTTGTGAATTCTTTAAAATAAAAAATCGAAGAACACCGGTTACTTTTATAGTAAACTTTATGTATGTTTTGTTTTTTAAACGAGAAAATTAGCATTCTGTATACATATATATAAGAATGGGATAATATTTGTCTGTGGCATGAATGGGCCGGCTCGCCCAGAAAACCGGCGTCTCAGTAGAAACTTAGGTACCGCGCTTCGTATGTTGAGCGGCTAAGTTCCAGAGGCCCAACCCCCCTCCTCCTCCCTCTCTCCCTCCCCTCCCCTCCCATTCCCACTCCCATAATGACACTTTCCTTAAAGATCGTTAACGCTTCCGCACTGCCTATGGCGGTATGGATGTCTATGGGTGGCGTTGATTGCTTTCCATCAGGTGACACGCCTGCTTTGTCTTCCTATCCCATAAAAACGATACTATTAGCTGTTTGCCGGAATACGTTCTAATAGCACTTAAAGAAGGAATATGTTTGTATTTTGATAAGCATTGATTGTTTAACATTGATTGTTTCTTCACAAGATCTGCGCTTAAACTATCTACTCCCGCTCCATCTCCTAGAAGTCAGATTAAAAACACGTTTATGTGCGGCGAAGATTACTAGATATCCCACATGTTAATTTGCATGCTTTCTATAAAAAAAAACAAACGATTCTCGTATCGGTAAATATGGTGTATATTACAATTATTTATTTCGAGATTGGGCGACCTACCAATTTGCCTTAGAAAAGCATGTTGAGTTAATTCATCTAGTAATAGATAGAGATATCATTAGTGTGAGATAAATGGACGGGTAAAACTATCTAGGGCTGGCAGTCAGAAAATACCTTAAGCATTAGTTACTGTATCAGAAAGACAAAATAAAAATTACGATTTATAAAACTGATGAAATGATCATATAAATTTTCCACGTATATAAAGCTAAATATAAATATCTTGGTTGGAAATTGCCTATTCACAGAAGGGACAAGGAAATAAGCTTTAATATAGCCCATTCTAAATAGGTGTAAACAAGCAACTTTTGTAGAGAAGAAACAAAACTTGACATGATTTCAAAGAGCTCTCAATATCGATTCTTTACAAAATCTATTTTTGCCATACTTGTCTCGATCTCGTCAAAAGTACAAAGCATTGGATGCTTGTCTATTGGACAGTACAAGAACAGAAGCAACGGACCGCTTGAAAAAGTATTCTTATTAAATATATAACAAAAACTTTATTAAATACAAGATTTAAAATTAGTAATGTTTTTGTCACCTTGGTTCTATGATTACATCACATGTCACCACAGCCAAAAAGCCCAAGATGCTGTACCTACTTACGTTACTGTCAGGTTACGTAACACTGAAGTAGAACATGGCATAACTTTGACATGACATTCAATCGATCCACCAATATGACATGACCACAATATGACATGTTTTCTACCAAAAAATTCCCTTTGTCGTAGCTCCTCGCTTTGGAGACACTCCCCTCAATCTTAAGCCATATATCGGAATTCTTGGCGTTGACATATCGCATGATGTCCAGTTCCGCGGCCATCTCGCGGAAGAAAAGGCCAAGCTGGCCTCGAAAAAGCTGAGTGTGCTCAGTAGAGTGAGACAATATTTCACATCTGGCCATTGCCTCCATCTGTACAAGGCACATGTCAGGCCACACATGGAATACTGTTCTCACCTCTGGGCCGGGGCTCCCCAGTGTCAACTTCTTCCATTTGATCGCATTCAAAGTCGTGCGATCCGAATCGTCGATAACCAAGATCTCACCGATCGGCTTGATTCTCTAGCGCTGCGGAGAGATGTCTCATCTCTCAGCATTTTTTACCGCTTCTATCATGGGGAGTGCTCCGAGGAATTGTTTGGAATAATTCCCCGCAGCCGAATTCCACAACCGCACAACTCGCCGTAAAGAAAAATTTAATCCCCACCACCTGGATGAGTGGCGATATACTACGGTGCGTTTCTCTCGCAACTTCTTTCGTCGCACCACCAGTTTGTGGAATCAGCTACCCTCCGCGGTCTTTCCGAACCGTTAGGACATTGAAACCTTCAAAAAACAAGCCTATACATACCTAAAAGGCCGGCAAAAAAAATTTTTTTCTATATAACCTATAAAAAATTGCATTTAAACACATAATAGTATATCATTATCATGTATTTGTATTACATCGTTATCAATAATCCAAGTAGTTAACGCTCAATTCAGGTCAACAACAGTACAGAGAGTCATTTGACGGCAACTGCAGAAAAATTTACCGTTGTGTCGCGCCACACTTAAATGTTCCGAAGTAAAAAAGTACGATATAAAAATGGTAAGTAATCGCGACTGGAATACGATATTATGTCGTCAAACCCACAACCAGCGTTTTTCATATGAATAAATAATGAACAATGCGACAAGAATTAATTTTAAATAATAAAAAATTTACGACTTATATATATATATATATATATATATATATATATATATATATATATATATATATATATATATATATATATATATATATATATATATAAATCCTATCCTAATTATATTATAAATGCGAAAATTTGTGAATATGGATGGAAACTACTGGACGGATTTGGATGAAACTATAATAAGTCGGAAAAAAAACTGGCCTCTGAGAGCTATCTTGGCGTACGCTGCCTAAATCATTGGAGTTAAACAAAGACGATGTACGGCAGGATTATTTGTCTTGAATAGTTCTAAATAAAAGTCCGCGACACCATATATCTACCTTCTATGTGGAAGCCACTATGACCAAAATTGTGAACCATAAATTAGGTAAAAAAATATATATTTATTTAAAATGGTCACGAAACTTAATGTGGCAGACCAAATTCCACGCGAGCGAAGCCACGGAAAAAGCTAGTATTATATATGTATAAAATGTTCCACTAACTTATACAAGTTATTTATTTGGAATCTAAGCAGCAATCCGCCTTGGGAAAACGTCATGGTTTACATCCGGTCTTCTAGTACTGGCAAGGCAACGTGCCCGGCAGTGGAACATAAACAAAAATGACTTTTTGAATTTCAAACAAGTCCTCTGATATACTGTTATAATCGATTTATATAATAGTATTTTTGTTAACAGCTCATATATGTCCAACTGCTGAGTACGGGCCTCCCCATTTCTGGACGTTAACCCACCACGCTTGTCCAATTTGGATTGGCGGGGTTACCAGACTCGGAATAAATATATGTAAAAAATCTCAGTGGCGGGGCCCTCCACCCACGGCCCTCCAACCCGCGACCATTGGGGTTCGATCCCCGCATCGGAATAATAGTAATTATGGAAATCAAAATATAGCGAGGTCTGAAATAACACAATTAAACCTTAGTTTTACACTCAGAGCTACACACCTGTATAGTGCTCAAACTGTGCTCAATCGTATATACTTATAAAAACCAAAACATATTTATTCTTAATCGAACCTACAATGATGGTCTCAAAAAGCAAACATTTCACTAAGACTGATAAAATGAAAGCTGTAAATATATCTAATAACAAAAACATTACAACGCATTGAAGACTTAACATAAATAAACTGTGTAAGCCCCGTCTCATTTTCGTCTCGATCGATTTCATATTTTCCTTTAATAGCAGCTTCTAGCACAAACATAAACTTATTGATGATAGAACTGAAATAGAATTTCAAAACGCTAAAGGCATGAGATAAATTTTGTCATTAGGTGTTAGTGAAAAAACCCTACAAGAAATAATTTAAAAGGTAAAAACAATATTTCTTATAATTTATTCCTTATAAGGAATAAATTAGAGATATTTGATCAACATCATAACGTAAGTTTCTACATATACCAATATCTATAGATACCTACTTGAACAACCTAATTGACTCAGCGGCGAAGCTACCGCTTTTGGATTCAGTATGCCGGGTTCGATCCCTGCATCGGGATTAATTTCAAGGTATTTATTTTACATATTTACAAATATGGGCCCATCAGTCCGCTGAGGCTGTCCTGTGCGTGGATGGATAGCTCGTGCCCAATCGTGGGAGACATATGGGCTGCAAAAAATTAAGCAGATGGTAATATTTTTGTCATCATCATTCTGCGATGATATTTGGATACAGGACACTCACATTTCATTCCACACACCACCATTCTAATGCCTCTGGTGTTGCGACACCAGAGGCATCACAGATTTCTATAGGCGGCGTTGATTGCTTTCCATCAGGCGATACGCTTGCTTATTTGCCTCTCAATGCCATAAAAACAATTACCCAACTTAGAATGTAAGATGTAACTACACGCATCCAGTTACTGCCAGTAGGTCTAGATAGATCCCGCACCATCTTTTGGGGAGCGATAAACTAAGTTTACCAAAACCGGGTCTTAAAATACGGTAGGAATCTACAACTTAACATATCGTAACTTAACAAATCAGAACTGTTGTTTTCAAATAGACCTTACAATGTATATTTGAAATATGGTCATCATCATTACCGATCCATTATTGAACATGTGTCCCGGTTAAGGTTGAAATTACCGTAATCATCACACTCATCATGCGGATTAATCACAAAAAAAATTGATAAATGATGAATTGATAACTGAACACAAAAGAATGTCAAAAATATTTCATTTATCTATTATTCTTCTTTTATTTACATAAATTATATGAAGAATTTGAGGAAAAACTTGAACAAGAAGACTTTACAAGAGCTTAAATTTATCTTTGGTGTAGAAGAAATCGAAATTTTTTTCGGACTTGGAAACAACGGAGAGACGTTTCGCCGAGACGGAAAAAGCGAGAGAAAGCTCCGCTGTCATTACTGGGAAGTTTTTTAAGGAAACTCAATGGACTTGGCTCGCACCGCATATCAGAGAGTATCATTAATCTTGTATGCTTCATCACATAACACTTCAGAAGGCGTGTAAACGGTTTTTAATAGTGATACTTTTTGACATTGAACACACAACATTATAAATCTTTTTAAATTAATTTTATGATGAAATTACTTATAAATTGTCTTACCTATTCAATTATCCCTTTCGCACAAAGAAACGGAAAATATACTCACGTAAAACTGTACAGGCACGAACACACGAGCACACACACACACACACGCACGCGCGCACACACACACAAACACACACAGACACACACACACTAGTTGTTGATTCATCATCTCCTGCAACTCTCTTTCCGACGAAGCTAGCAAGACTTTACAAAACATTTTATTCGTATTTTTGGTACAATGGAAGTAAATCAATTGTTGTGTTTCTGTTTGTACTAGAGTAAATCCTTAATTTAATAAAAGGATAGGGTCCATCCTAAATAAGTAACATTTGTTATAACAAAAAGCGCCAAATATACAAACACACAACTAACAAAAGTAAATCCTAATTAATCTAACATACATATTGAAACCGGCTTCATTACGGTGTTCGTTGAAGCAGAATCCATCGAATGATTTGTTAAGAACCTTATTCGTGGAAAGGAATAAGTTGTCTTCTGAAAAAGATTGGCTCCACACTAAACGAAAATATAAAGAGAGTGTAGTAGGTGATAAGTAAGAAACGCAAACGTAAATACTTCAATTCGTATTCTCGAGTGGCGCAGAAACGAGTTCGTGTGAATTAAGATTGTACGATTTACACATAAAAAAAGTTAAGATAGATTGACATACTGTCGAGGGCGAGCAATTTTATTTCTGTTCCTTTAAATAGTAATATTTCACAAGCAATGTTATTATTTTGATGCCATATCTTTTATTTTTATTTTATGGGATAGGAAGGCAAAACGAGCAGGCGTGTCGCCTGATGGAAAACAATCAACGCCGTCCATAGACATCCGCAGCGCCATAGGCAGTGCGGAAACCTTGCCGACCTTTAAGGAAAGTGTCATTATGGTAGGGGGGAGGAGAGAGGAAGGGAGGAGGGGTTGGGCCTCCGAAACTCAGCTGCTCACCGTACGAAGCGCAGTAGCTAAGCTTACCACTCAGACACCGGTTTTCTGCGTGAGTATGGTACTTCCTCGGGCGAGCCGGCCCATTCATGCTACAGACAAATATTATGCCATTGTTGACAATGAATTCGTGTGCAGCGTGGCTCTACTACTAGCAAAATATAATATGTCAAAAAAGCATTATTTGTTTAAAACAAAATGTTTGAAAAATCTGTATCATGTCTCTATAAATATATACTTAAGGGCAAATTTCTTTAGCGGCAGTAAGTAAATTGCTTAGAGGTTAAGCTTACAATCCGATATCTATCTGTTAAATTCTACTTTCTGTTTCTTGATACATCAATTCGCTAACAATTCGAATAATCATTATCGTATCAAGAATGAGAAGCTAACTGTCAAAATAACTGCATTGCGACCGGCTGAATGATACGTCAGCCAATCGATACTAACAAATTTTGCTTGGCATCAAATGAGAAACTAGCTGATACTCGTAGCTTTCAATTGGTAATGTAAACGCTACAAAACTATGTTTCAGAAACTCCAAACAACCTTGAGGCAACTACTACACAGTAAATTATTACGGTATACTTTCGATATTTCCCTGTTTCGATTAAAATTGTTGTCAAAACTAAAAAAAACATCCTTAATAATTTGTTTACGATGACTTCTAAAAATCTCCGAACTGTTAAATGCTCATTATACATGAGTGCCTTAAGTGTGTACGAAAACATTGAAGTAACTATCTCATTCTCTTTTATCAAAAAAGTCGATTGGGAGAGAATTTGAATGAAATATCTTCGACACTTAACCCAGAGACCCGAAGTCTAAATTCATGTTATTCTCAATTATCATTAATTTATCTTTCAATCAATCAGAAGTCAAATACTCTAACAACTACATCAAAAATAATAACAAATATGAATTTTTACTTTACTCTGGCTATGTCTATTGTTATCACCGCATCTATGGAATAGATAGACAATTCAATTAGTGAGTGGGTGGACATCCATCATATCAAGGACACTGCAGATGCGTTACCTACCAACGGAGAAGAATGTGCTAATGGGAGGGGAAGAAGGAAATAAAGGAAGGGCAAACGAATTGGGCCTCCGGATTTCTATATCTTTGAAACCACGGATCACAATACGAAAAACAGTAACACAGGAAGATGCTACGGATATATAATAAAATGACTTAGATATATATAATAAAATGACTAGAAAAAAATAACGTAAAATGTGTTAAATATATAAAAGTTACAATGCAAAATATAAAGGCGTTTTAAAATAAGTTTATAGTCGTCAGTACACGGTGAAACGACTCGCGTATAGTTTGCGGGAAGCTTTATCGATCCCTCGGGCTTTCTCTCGCCACTGGCAAGCATACCTTTTTATTTTCTTTCGTTCAAACTCCATTTCTCCTACACACCATTCGCAAATTCCCTCCTTTTACCATAAAATATGAATTCCTTAGACTTTTGCCTAATTAGATAGATACATTTTATTTATTTTATCTGCAGACATACAAATAGGTACATATTCCCTCGTAAAATAAATAAAAATAAAATGATAAGATCTATAGTTATATAACGAATAAAAATATAATCATCATTGTACATAATAAAAAAGGCCATGTTTCAACCCGTATTTCTACTCAGCAAGGAAAAGACTGATATTCTGCCCTCACCAGAATTCGTTTCTAGGGTAAGTGCAACTTTTTATAGTATAATGTAATTCGATATACATACATTTTGGATTATTTAATAATATAAAAACAAAATGAAAGTTCAAACTTTAAAAAATTTTTTCACTGTTTCAGGTTTTCACAAAATAATGTTGTTAGGAAAATCCAATAAAACTCCAATAGCGTGCGGTAGTCGATTACTGGATATTATAGATCTCTCAAGCTCGATTTTCCGCTTCACGGATCTATTTTCTAGTAAATATATATTTTTATAATTATATAACGTAGTATACGACTTCCTCCACCTAGATGGAGTGACGAACTGCGCAAAGCGACTGGCTAAGACTGGATGCGTGTAGCCCAAGATCGAGCTAGGTGACGTATCTTGAGTGAAATGATGAAATGATAATGAAATATAATATATTTTTGCCTAATTTATATTAGAACCTTTAAAAAGTACTCGCTGTTTCCTATCAGATGGATTACAAGCACTACGTGCATGTGATTTCAGATAGTAATTCATCTACAATGAAGTACTGACTATAAGCTTAAACTTTAGTATACATACATATGTGTAGCTACGACATCGTGTAAACAACATATTTTTTTGATCTAAAAATGTCGAATTTTTTTCCAAGTAAATAGTATTTGGTGTGACGCTCTGCGTAAGACGGCTGATAGAAACTGGATGTGTGAAACCGAAGATCGGGCTAGGTGGCGCTTCTTGGGGGAGACCTATGTTCAACAATGGACTGCCGCAGGCTGTTGATGATTATGATGTATGAGTATTTGCAAGGAATTTTATTGCACCCAAAAGAATTCAAAATTCTGTAGCTAAAGTAGACACAATAAATATATTTACATAATTAACCTATCTAATATGGATAAACCACATGTAAAAGTAAACTTACTTACATTTTAAATAAATAAATTTAGTACCGTCGCGTCGCAAACAGCGGTGCGTAGTTCAGCATTACCTATCGATTTTGTATCTAATTTCCAAATGCCCTGCTCATGAAAAATACTTCAGTTGCTAACATCACAAATTGTAGCCACACTATTTTTATTCTAATAAATGATGATGATGATGAATAATATGATTAATGGAGTCAGGCGTTACTTTGCGGAAATCCATTACTATGTAGACAGTCAAAACTTTTTCTTAGCTAAGATCCGTGACAAGCAATTCGTTTGCACTGCTATAAAAAGACAATTATGTAAGTAAATAAGAAAAATAAAAAAACGCAGGTAAATAGCCTTCACATATTTATTAATATTCTTTGCTTCAGATTCTAATCTCGCGTTATTGTTAAATTTACAATAGGTATGGTATAATCGGCTAGCCCTCGAGCCAATTGAGGACCAAATGGCTGAGAGGCGGGGCTGCCACCTACAGAGGCAATGGTCGCAGGTTCGATTCCCGCATCTGTGTAAATATATAAATTTAAAATAGGCACTGGAAATACGTTACCTACTTTTGAGGTCAAAGCATTAACCGAGACCATTAAAATTGTGATGTATTAATTAAAAGAACCAGCAAAAATGAAACAGCCACTTATTGTCACAGCGTATGGCCTAACGAGAAATTATGCAAAACCCGGGCTTATACATCAACCATCATCAAAAATATTTGAAAAATAAGTGTGACAAAAAAAAACAACTTCACACGACAGTTTCTCAGCAAAATGTTTTTAATAATCGCTTATATGTGTTAAAAATTTGTTTTCATTTGTGTCAATAGATAAAAAGTAGGTAGGTAGCTAGGTAGGAAGTAGTACTCGAATATCTTTCAATCACTTTCCCTTTTAACTGGTAATGGAACGTGTTGGCGGATTTCTTGCTAAACTATTTTTTTCTTGTCTAGTAATTTCATTAATAACGTCTGGTGTATCACTTTTCACTATAACCAAGGACAAATACTAGTAGATGAATATAACAACTAGCATAAAAACCTTAAAGACATAACAAAGTGAACTCAAGATAAGTTCGTCCTTTGCTTGGTGTTTCCCACCATAGATTAAGACCACCCCATATGTTCCCATGAGTATCGTTCGAGGCTTCTATGGAAGCAAATACCAGAAGATGAGTAACAGCGTCTAAGTAATAAAAAACTGCGGTCTCCAAACTGCCTGACAAGCATAGAGAATACGCCAACACTCCTTATTTAGAGGCCAATGGCCAGAAGTGTATTTTTATGGCCGTATTCATTGGTGATGAAATATTTTCTATTTCTTTGGTAGCAAATAGCTATAACTATTATGCCAATGTCAAGTAAAATTTAATTACATCAAGTATCTTAAAATATACTAGTCAACTTGTCATATTAGATCTTGATAAAATGGTGAATGTTCTACCAAAACCTATGAACTTATGCATTCAATTTATAAATTGACGATAGACGCATTTCTTTCATGTCACTCCGCTTAAAAGCCTAATCGAACTATATTGTATAATACGCCACCACATTTAAACAATATGACTGTAAGATTATGAAAATAAAATGAAAACATCACTGATGATGAAGAATTGTCTCCTATAATAATTTCTTATCTTCTAATTTCTATAATAATTTTAGTAATGTCTTTTGTGTCTAAATTAGACTTTTCTGTTGTCTTCCGTAGAGTCTACTATACCTGAAGATGCCTCGTGTTGGGGCGAAACACGTGTCGTTTACAAGATGGAAAAGTGATAGTGTGTGTTTGGTGTTGTATATAGTGGTTTGTGGGTGGAGAATTGATGGCCGACTTTCGGTAAGTTTTTGGTTTGAGTTCCGAATAAATCTACTTAATCCAACAGAAAAACACACATTGTCGATTTTCTGTTATTGTTGTAAAACTTTTGACTGTCCATATAGTGATGGATTTCCGCAAAGTAACGCCTGACTCCATTAATAATCTAAATTTGAAGATCAAATTTAACATAATAACAAAAATGATTTATTTGAATGAAAATATATTTTTTTATTGTAATTTGAATGAATACTTAAATACAAAACCCTGTGAAATACTTTTTTATAAAATATTTTTACCGGTTGTTTAATTAGAGTTATTTTATTACTTTAGCACAAAGAATAAATTTAAACCCGACAAAGAGTTTTTTATATCAACTAGAATTTTTTTTTAAATATTTTTAAAACGCTAAAAGTATCGCACTCTTGGCAATCCTAACTAAGAACATATTTAAAGTAGACTGAATGGAATTCTTAAGCACCAAAAGCGAAGGACGTCATTAATCTTGCGTGCAAGATCACATCGCACTCGAGATACGGGAACGACCGCCTAATGATGAAACCTTCCGGTCTGTGACGGCCTGGCCACACGACCGTTTATACCAACTTCAAGGATTTAATTATCCTTGAAATTATTTTCAACGAGCGCTGAAAGATCAATTAAACATACCTTGGAATAATAGAGCCAATCAATCGATCAAAATTCATTTGAATAAGCACTAGCTCAGTTGGAAAGGATCGGGCTTAGGAACTGAGCTCGTGAGTTTTTATCTTTTATCGGACTAATGATGATAAGAATCTGAAACTCATAATTTCTTAGCACAAGCATTATTAGCTTAGTTGGAATGGCTAACAATATTACTAGTAGATTTAAAAAACATTACTAGCTTTTTAAAATTGTCTTTTTGATGCAAATTAGAAGAGAAGGCAATATGTTTCATCACGTCCCTTAAGAGAATAATAACTTCTTTGATCATGTAGCATGGAAACCTGCAGAAACTGATTGTCATCGGGAAGATCCAGAGCAAAAGACGAAGAAGAAGGAATTCAGAGCACTAGACTGTAGAAATCAACACTACACTCAACATTAACAGTCCGAAACAGTTTGTGCTGCTATTAAATATTAATATAGTGAAATATCAATCAAAATATTGTTCTTATGATGGTACAGAGCCCCCATCATTGGAGAATCGACACTGGGAAGTAGAGGAGGAATAGGAACTCATATATCGGTACGCCCATGGTGCTCGTAAACAATAATCACTCCAATGTTTCGATTCGACTCGCCTGTTTTATACCTGGCAACTGATCTCTCAGGATTTACGAAAGTTTTATTATACAAAGGCTTTTCCTGATCCCTTAAGTAATTCTGCAGCGTCATATATAGTATTATAAGAACGAGAGTTGAAAAACAAAAAAATGATTAAAAGATCTAGAATTGTTATTATCACGTTCAATCAAGCTGCAAGAAAAAAAAGACAAAAAACTATATATTATATTGTATGTGTCTTACTAAATATCATATGTCGTGTATGTTATGGTATTGTATGTTATATGTCATTAAAATCCTGAGCAAACGTCATTTCAAATGTAATGACATAGAAGCTGTGCTGTGTTTGTTTAAGAAATAAGGGGGCTATCGAGCAAGCATATCACCTGATGGAAACTAGAAGATATCAGTTAGGTTCGAAAATACTCCCAAAAGTAGCTGGTTTCATATAGTGGTAGTCCATTCTTCAAGAAATGAAGAGACCCATACGACATACGGCGAAAGGACAAGCAATTACAGGCACAATGGACATTTGTAAGAAAAATCATTTTCATGTAAGCTCGGCACTACAATTATCACATGGGGCTTGACAAAAATTACTTGTCACAAAAGATATTTCTTACAACAAGGTGCGAAAGATATCATAAATCTTATGCGCAAACTGACACTTCACGTCACAGAATACAGTCCTTTTTGGACATTATTAACATAATCTACTGTTCACTTTGTACAAAGATCGTAAATCAGAAGTAATGTTAACACACGATTAAAATAATATGTATTTAATATTGTTAAATTCCGAGTTATAAAACTTATTTGAAATTTGGTAATCTTCCTTGTATTTTGTACACACACACACACACACACATATATATATATATATATATATATATATATATATATATATATATATATATATATATATATATATATATATATATATATATATATATATATATATATACACATACAATTTTATATTAAATTGTGTTGATTATTAATTTCTAAATTTATTTAATAAGGTAAAAGTCCGTCTGCTTTACAAGGTCAAAGTCGTTCAGATGGAGAGGACTATGCTCGAAATTTCCAGGCGAAAATTTTTCGAAATCAAGAAATTCGCTGGGAAACCAGAGTCACTGGAATTTCAGTCTGTTAGCTCTTCAAGTTAACAAATTGATGTAGCAATACGTTGAACACGTTTTTCAGAGAACCGACAACCGTTTGAGTAGAGGATTGTTAGAGTGGAGACTGCGTCTCGGTAAAGGTAGTGTGGGACATCGATCTTCTAATTTAAGTGACGATCTGCGCAAGGCAGTTGGCAGAGACTGGATGAATGTAGCCGTGGTGGAACAACTTGAGGGCGACCTATGTCCAATAGTGGACATGTATGTCTCAAATTTTTAATAACACCAGTTTTAAAAATATTAAAAAAAAATATATTTTTTTAGGAAAGTGATAGACAAACACGAGTTACCAAATGATACGAATTAACCAGTGGTTAAAACCAGGGACATCAGCAACACTAAGAATACAGCAGATACGTTATTATATAAGATTTTCGGTAAAAAATTCTCATCGTCTAGTAATATGGTAAAAATATATTATTTTTTCATTTCACTGCTATTACCTGATGTATATTTAATTTGAATCGATTAAATTAAGTATTATGCGGAGCGCTTCAATATCGATGGCGGTGAACGATTTCAAAGTCGATTAAATAATTACCATTGAATCTGGAAATCGAGGCGGCTTATTTCCGTGGCATATTCAGTTGAGCTTACTCGAAGATTATGGTTGTGGATGAGATATACAAACATATTGATTAAGCTTGATACGATTTATCTATCGTTGTATTGATTTTTATAAAAATTGTAGACATTATTTTAAAACTAAAATTCCTGTTAAGTTCGTTCGTTCACTAGAATATAACACATAAAAACAACACTGTGCGACAAGCTTACAGCAAACCACTGAGGGTCTTCGCAACTTAAGTGTTTGGCCCTTTGATAAACAACACTACAGGAGTATAGTTGCTCTAGGGAAAATAACTTGGTAGAAAGAAAAATAAGGGGAATTTAGTTAGATGTTAGCGAACACCCAAGGGATGACTGAGTGCTCGCTACATAATAAAAGTGCGATGCTTAGCGACAGAACAATTAAATATACTCGAAACCGACGCGATATGTGGGAGGTTCTTTATTTGACAGTATTTTTTGTGTATTTTATCTCATTTTCTTTATTTCTGAAGTACTTTAGATGATTTTATATTTAATATTTATTATAAAAATCTTATAAATCATTAAAAAATAAGACTATATGAATATATTAAAAATAAGACTTTATAGTTTTAAATATATATTTAAAATAAAACTTTATGAATGGCTAATAGATGGCAATATTTATAATATTAAGGACATTTTTGTTTTTCGCGCAATGTATATACAGATAAATCAATGTAACACATAAATCAATTATAATTTTAATGACAATGTAATAGTTTAGTTATGTATTTAGATCTTTATGTATGTAAGAATTAATGAAATTTGTACACCATAAGTGGCAATATGACGGAGCTTTTACACGTCTTTTTTTATAATTATCTTGTTATACCTCACATTATACAAATAAAGAATTATTATTATTATAATTATTAATAAAAAAAATTGTAAAGCATTTTAGAATTCCTCAGTAGATTTAATATCGCGTAGTTTGAAAGCATACCTACAAATTTTAAAGACAATTTTGCTTCTTATATTGTGTTAAGACATTATTGATAGATAATTAATTTACGGGAATAAATTATTAACATAGAATATAAAATTATATTTGTAGAACGTCCGCAAAAATATTTCTCTTTACTTACATAATAGTAATAATGATTTTACAGTAAAAAGGATATATGTTGATTTTTAAAAAAGCTTGTTTAATTTTAATAGAAACATTTCTGCAACTATATGAACACCATTTAACTCACATCATCAAAAACACTATGCGCATCATGAGTGATACAATGGTAAAAGTCTAGTGGCCTCCTTTAAAAATGTGGTAGTGTTGCCGTAGTTCTTATGTATTGTGGATGGGCATGTATGTGGATGGTTACCCGACTACTGGTATTTGTGTGAGAGACGTGGACATCCGCAAAAGTATTTCCTCCTGAGTCACTAGTCGCGCACGTCGATACATTAGCTACCATCATTTGAGGACGAACACAAAAACCTTTAACGCAACATTCAACTAAGAAGAGCAGATAGCAGAGGTATTGTGACTGAAATCTGATGCGATAAGCCGAACAAATAACCAAGACATTGAAGAAGCAGGAAGCTGTATGAACGACGCATGACAAGGATGATTGGTGGCAACTTATACACATCAAGACCTATCGTTTCGGGTTACAATACTTAGGATTGAGGGAACAAACGAATGAGAAGAAAAAGAAGGTTTTGTACCCTAATAACATACACAGCAAGCAACTTACATATTCAAAAATAATTCGTTGACTATACAATCCGAACTATTATTATTTATTTCAGGTAAAATATCCTTCACAACCACATCGTTAGATGTGTAAAATTTAAAAAGATCATTTGTGTCACAATTATTCGTATATAATAAAAACATTATTATATAAGAATAATTTTCCAAAAATATATAATGTAACATTATTATAACACATATAATGTAACATTATTATTATATAATGTAGCATTATTATAGAAGCTAGAATATACAAGTAATTCCATTAAACTTTGACACTCGGCTGCCTCCAAAAAATGAATGAAGTCAGGTTCTTCACCGTCGCTGAGGACATGTTTAAGGGAAACTCAACGCGCTATTCGCGCCAAGAGATGGAAGACGTTATTATTTTTATGAGCACCTTCTGCTTTTTGCCCGTTACGGTTTTATGAATGTACATTACTACTCATGTTTTATAACGAGGAGACTCTTCCGATCTAGCCTTGATGTGAGCTCAGATTATAGAAATAAAATAAATAAATAGTTAGGTTCATATTTATAGAAATATAAACAGATTCTAGCGTAGCCAACAAAAGCAGAAATTTAATACATTTTTTAATAAAAGTTTTTAAAGAAATTTCTGTGATCAACAATAATTTAAAGAATAATAAAGGTAAATAATGTAGTCGCTCGTTCAAAATTTATTATCACCATCATCATCAACATCCTACGACCTACAGACTTACATACGCCTCCCTCAGGATGCCAACGATTCTGCCAACGAACCTGCGAAAATGTTTCCATCTGTACCAAGAGATGTTTTCCACCCCAGCGGTTGTCTACTTCAACGGTTCTCCGACAAATGTGGCACATTGCCAGTTTGCTTACTCAGTAACTGGTCCTTCGGCAAAATTATTTGTTTCGAATCATATCCATAAGAGAAACTTCGAGCATAGCCCTCACCACAGCTTAGCGAATTTGAGCTTATATCTACGTTGCCAATGTCTACGTTTTAGCGCCATAAGAAAATACGAGCTGTATTTAGGTACAGTAAAAAAAAGGATAAGGAGTATCTTTTATATAGCGGTCCTGTGTTGGAAAATGAGCGATGGCGTACACTTTACAACCACCAGCTATATTCGTTGGGCTGGGCACGTGGTACGGATAGATGAGGCTAGAGTACCCAAACACCTACTCGACGGCAAACCGGATGGTCGTAAAAACCGCGGAAGGCCTAATCTCAGATGGATAGATGGAGTCGAGGACGACTTAAAGGCAATCGGTGTGAGGGGATAGAGGGAAAAAGTTAACGAAGATCCGACTGGAAAAATTTACTGAACCAGGCTAAGGCCCACCCGCAGCTGTAATACCTTAATGATGATGATTTATGTACAGTTGTGATAAATTAGTACTATTATGATCATTATTCAAAATTTATTATCATATCAATATTTCCGTATTCAAGTAAGAGCCAAAACCGAGGATTTATTTCAAAGAAATCATGTGTTCACACTTACTGTCCGCCTCAAAAGACTATTAAAAAGCCAATAACAATGAAACGCGCCATGTCGAGCGATGAGTTCAGAGAACAAATTAATGGAGCTGCGGCGGAAAACATGGAATTACTATGAGATGGAAGCGAGATATGGTACTATTTATATCGCGATTATAACATGACTCGCAGGTGAATGAGTCAACAAAACTAATTTATATTATCGGATCTAACATGACCTAAACATGAATATAAGAATTAATACACGTAATTAAGCATTAACCTCGAGCGCTGGCAGCTGTATAAACAGCAACTTAGCTCTGTAGTTACTATACGTAAGTTCATTGGTACAAATGTAATAAACAAATACGTATTAGTTTAAATTCAGTTCCTGCAGTCATTTTTCGTTCGTTCGTGCGTCCGTTTGTTCATTCATTCGTTCGTTCGTTCGTTACTTCACGCATCGCTCCCCTGTTTACATAGTTAAGAACATTCTTAAACTACATGTTGTTAGGCGGATCTAATGTAACCTAAACACGAATATAAGAATTAATACACACAATTGAGCATTAACCTCGACTGCAGGCAGCTATATAAACAGCAACTTAGCTCAGTTATACGTAAGTTAAAAGGTACAAATTTAATAAAAGAATACGTATTAGTTTAATTTCAGGTCGTTCAGTCTTTCGTTCGTTCGTTCGTTACTTCACGCATCCGCGCGCTCGCTCTCCCGTTTGTTATTTATTTAATTATACATTACAAACATGATGTATATTATAAAATAATAATGAAAGAACACGGATAATAAAATTTTTAAACTATATGTTGTTACGCTTACAAGTAAAAAAAGTAACTAATTTAGTATACAAGTGTAAGTAATCATATACATATATTGTCACCCTGGGAAGACGGACTGATGACCAAAAGCCTTTTTGGTCATCAGCCCATGCATGCATCATCCACCATTATCACTACCTTCTAATGTCATGTGATAATTTATGCCTAGTTTTGATTATACTACCATAAGACGGTTGTTAGAACCTTGATCTCTGTGAGTGTGAGTCAAGCCGCAATGTTGATTGTATTTGAGGTCGTGTGTTCATATCACTATTGAAGTGAACTATAGCATAAACATTTGTAACTGTGGGGATCGTTAAAAAGATTTCTAGTAATATCAAAAACTTTGCTAGTCTTCTTATAAAAAAATATACGGAAGAAAATATTGTTGTAATGATGTTTACTAATATTAGGAACTATATATTATTAGGTGACCATGGAAGACCTTTTCTTGACAAATATGTCATACAAGCCACATCTAGTAATTTTAAATCTCGGAGATATGTGGACACTCCACACATATAACAAAATCAATCCCTGTCAGTAGCCTCCAGCGAACGACCACTTAATTCCTTCTCAGAATCCTTTTTTGCTAGACCTTGTTAATAAAAAGGTGGTGTCCTCCAAATGTTCTCAGAAGGGATGTAACATGAACACAATTTCTGATTCAAAAACCGTGTGATAAAAAAAAATATAATGGTGAGACTTTGAGTCATTAAGAAAAATTAAAAAATTAAGTTTCATATAACAAAACAAAGATTTATTTTAATAATAAAGATAGATTTTTATAGGTAGGTATGTAATTGTGTGTGTATTATAGAACAAATATGTACATTTTCATCAGTGGCTTCAATTAACCGAGTCATTTGTGGCAGTTCCTCAATATCGCAGAAAAACGATGCCTGAATAATGAGTGGCTTTGCTACAACGTTCACTTTATTGAGATATGAGAGCGATACATCTTCCCTTTCTCATTAGCGAATTTAAGGAAGAGATAAGATGATTGGAAAGCAAGTTTCTTACATAAATGAAACATTCAGAAGAATACATGCACGTATTGCAGTGGTCTGCATTAGTCATAACAGTCCATAGACCGCATCAGAAATCGTGGATTAGTCCAAAAAGTCTACAACTTGACATTAGCCTTCCTCACACATGAAGGATATTGCCAGAATTTTCACATTTGGCATACGAATAGACGCGTGAAGATGGAATTTTATTATTCACTTGCTCTCTCGGAAAAATGGCGTGGCCCTATTCTATTCCGGGAACCATACAGCGATTTCCTTTACATAAAAGAAAGCAATTAGCTCCGATTTTGTGAAGTAAAAGATATGGAGACGAAGTTCTCGTCACAAAAAACGAGGAAATCAAGCAATCGTTGACGTTAAACTTGTCATAATACGCAACGAGTCGGTACTCATTTGTAACGCAATAAATCATTTTATGTCAGATATGACAGCTTCTACGAGAAGCGGTACCCCACAGAGGATAGTGACAAAGCCTTCCCGCTTTACTCGACATTCCACGCATTCAGCGTTGACAACTGAAGTAAATATTACCAACTGTCGTTTGAATCGCGATCATTTGCACTTTAATGTTATATAATTTACCATTCTTGTAATCAATATTTAAAAAATAGAATACCACTATTAATAAAATACTACTAAAATTTTCTTTAACCATTCCAAGTCAACTAATACTGCTTATTCTAAGAAAATATTTTTCACATTAATAGTCCAAATGATCAGAATCAAACCGAAGAACCTAAAACGTAAGTTGAGTTATTTTGTTTCAAATACTATTGAAAATATTTTTGTTTTCAAAATGATAATACTGATTAATCTAGTCCACAAGTAAAATTAAAACTAGATATATTACATCGTAAGCGCACACTCTATTCAACCGTAAACTGAGTTATTTCGTGCTAAATACTATTGAAAATATATATTTTTATCTTCAGACCGGAATGATGATTTATAATAGATTCACATTAATTCGTAGAACACGATTAATTCGTCACATGTCTTTCTTAAGATCTACTGTAACTTAAAAATGTTGTATGCCGAAACACATGTCCTATACGTGCATGCCAAAGTAGGGTTATTAGTCGTTTTTGTATGCCGGTTCGTAATATTGGAATATTATTTCTAATAATTTACTTTGGCGAAACCCATGGGTAAATAATTTTTAAGTTTCCATCTATAATGGTTTACTAGACGTAAACCATTATAGAATATAAATGAGCTAAAACTGCTTGTGTTAGAAGATATTTCACAACCGTTTCATTACTTATGATTAATTCCATGGATGTTAATTAGCAAATTTCGATATTTATTAATAAGTCTGTCGCTGTCTTTAAATTATATCTTCCTAATAAGCAATAAATTCTTCCATGTTATTTAAAGAAAGAAACAATTTGGCACATTGCATGAACTACTGCTCTTTTCGTGACTTTAAAAGTATACGACGTTTTTTCTAGTTCTAGTCAATTGCCTTTTACGCACGCCTACGCACTTTGTCCTTAACCACCACGGCGTCGTTTTTCTTCCCCCTAGCCTTGTCATATTTCTAATGGGGTCAATCAGCTACACTGACTGTACAAGACTAGGGAAAGGTCTTTCGTAAAACAGCTTTGCCATAATTGCGCATTTCTCCGCTTACCTATGTATACTCTTTATATTATATAACAATTGTTTTTTTCGGCTAGTTAAACATATTTCAATTTATATAAGTTATAGTAGAGTACAGTAAGTTGTAGTAAATGACGTAATTGGCTCATTGGCGGTGATACCGCTTTCAGATTCAATGGTGCTGTGTTCAATTGCTTTATCAGTATAAATTGGAATATAAGGCATAGAAAAAGATACTCCAAGTCTGGGTACCCTAGAGAATCCGCGTTAGATAAACGTAATGGATTAATGTCGATTTCTCCTGAAATGAAGGAGCAATAGGTTGGAAGAAAAAAGGTTACAGTAGTTTTGTTTAAACTCTTAATTAAAAATTCAGTAAGAAGATTTACATATACAGAATTTCTTTAATTTCTTGTATATGTTATTCGTTTCATTTTATTTTTGTATATAAATTTGTACGCTTATAAACATTTTTTTTCCTATTAAATACGTTAAGGCTGTATAAAAATAGCAAGTGGGCAAGGATAGCGAGTGCTCCTGAACCGCAAGTAAAGAGGAACATCTACATCTTGCCGCGTTGCCGCTTTAGGAGCGTGCCCCGGGGCTAGTTCCCCACTATACGGGTGGAAACTTCGGAGGCCACTACCCAGTTACGAGCTACCACTATAAAAAGTAGCAGTTTTAGGCGTCCTGAAGCAGCTTGACGTAGTCCTTAGATATGAGTGAACTTTTTTATGGTCGGAGATTATTGTGCCGATAAATAAAAAAAATATATTTTATAGTAATTTAAAAAAAAACTTAAATAAAACAAAAAATTTATCACTTACGTTTTACTTTTTTAAAAATATGCATACACATAATTTTATCACTTTAATAATATACACCAAAAGTGTAAACTTACTTCGAAATAAGTTATGATTATTTTACATGAAAGATAACAGTAAAATTTAATCGCAAATATAAGTAAGATTTTATCGCAGAGGTCGGTCGTACAGGAAGATTGCATATTATTTGTAGTCTTATAAAACTGAAGTTATGAATGCTATAACCTTTTTTGAGGTATTTAATATTTTAAACGTATCTTAGAAGCTCATATTTAGAAAAGTATTCCAACTGGATAATATTATTTTTGTCATATAGTCAAAAAAGTTTTCGTCATAAAATTAATTTTTAGTGCAGGATAAATATCTACAATCACTATAAGAAGCCAATTGAGCAAGAAAAAACAACTTAAAATTTCATAAGTTATTTTTTTAAAGGTAAACTAAACTTTTAAAGAAAACAGTTTGATAAAAACTTCTCTCCAAAAATAACTAGAAACAATGTGAAAATTATATTTTTACATTACATACTGTTTATTATCTAGACTGTGCGATCTACCAATTTCATAATAAGTACTTTTCATAATAACTATAGGTCTCCATCTATTACGATCTGGGCATACTTTACTTGCTTCCTCCACACTCATCACTGTCCTGCCAGCTCGTCGGTTAAGGATACTCTTGACCTGGCCTTTCCTAAAATCTTCTGCAATTTGGTCAAGGTATGTTTTCCTGGTCCTGCCCTACCAACCTTTCCATCCACACCCACAACCTAAATTTCTTTAGCCAATCATCTTTCATCCATCCTCACTATGTGCCCATACCATCTAGGCATCCTTTCTCAACTTTTGTCAGCACACTTCTCTTACTCCACATCGCTTACACTACGTAAAGAATACATTACACATGTAAAGAAATTGAGATACAATTCAGTATAAAAGTTGTTTTAAGGAAACAAAAGCGACGAAAGTTTTTCGGTTGTTTGGAGACAAAAATGATTCAAAGCAACAGAAGTTAAAGACTCTAGAGTCTAAAGAACTACCTGAAATTAGACAACTTATAGGCATACCCAATAAAATACTTATGGGTTCATATAATAAAAGTAATGGAAACAAAACATAGGTATTATCAACGTTCGTCAACTTTATAAAGCTTTCAAACAAATATGCAAGCAAAGTGATCACTTCAATCTCAAGGCAAATTCGTGTTATTTCTCTGTTATGTATGAAAGTTTCGATTAATATATTATTCAATTCATATATCAATGACTGGATTAAAGTTTATAATTATTTGTCCAATTGTTTGGTTTTAATTCAATTTAGTTATAGATAATAGAGGTAAAAAATATGTTATTTCAACATCAGACTTTCAGTAGATTTAATGAATGATTAGTATTCAGTAGATTTAGTGATGTTTCATATTCTGTTATTACTACTTTAGAGTGTATCAAGTATTTCATGTACTTGACTTTACAAATAAAAATAAAGGATACAAATTGTATTCTGAAGAGTTCAAAAATAAAATTAAACTTGGCGTATAGTGTAAAACAATTTCAGGACAACTTATATGGGAAATCTAATCCAAGTCATAATTGCCCTCTAAATTATAAATTTATTAACAACCCACTTAGTATCACGAGAACGGAACGCTGCCTGAAGCTATGATGTATAAACCAATCACTTTCAATATTTATTGGTCTATAGAGAATATATATTGAAAGTAAATTCTTTATGTATATAAGTTACAAAATCAGCAAGTTCATTTAACAAAATCTGCCAACAAACAACTTTATAAAATATAGTTAAAAAATAAAAAAATTGAGTTAAACATGCCAGTGCTAAGTTAAGAAAATTAAAAAACAAACGTATAAATGCAAAAGAAATTTCAAAGTTTCACGTATTTTTCCATTTTCCATTTTAGTGACGTCTAACCTAATATAGCGACCCCTAGGGAATGGGAATTGCTCTATTTAATTTCTCTTAAATCCACGGACAGCTTTTTATTTCGCGTCTCGAGCTTCAACGTTGAAGGAAATATCTCGAAAAAACGAAACGTGAATAGAAGATTGCTCACAGCATAATTAAATTATCGTTTCACACAATTTCCTTCGCAAACCACCGACATGTATTTTTGAGAAATTCTGATGACTGCGATAAAATAAAAAAGGGTAGTCAAATTCCAATCATAGCACCATTATATCTTTAAGCTTATTTTTCGAAGGTTGCTAAAGCAAACGAGAAAACGTCTGTTAGTAATAATAATGACCAGCAGTTGTTTTTTAGCATGTTTTTTTTCTTGAAGAATGCATGAGGCATTCTTTTCTATTTTTAGTTACTCTTTATCCTTTAAATGACATAGCTAAATATATTTACGTTATAATATTACATTTTTTATATAATTTATTTAAAAAATGTAATTAATATTATTATGTCCATATCCTCTCCATAGTATAAAAAATTATAATACAAGTTTAAGAATACATTTGACAAATGTATGTATAAATTACATGTACGCGTACATAAACACTGTCTCATGTCCGAACTAGATAAATGATTTAGGAAATAGCTATTTGAATATAGAATATTTGCATTTAATCATTTAAGAAGACGAAGAGAGTAGCGAAGGTTGGCAGTCAATTCAGTACAAATTGACTGCCAACCTTCGCTAATCGGAAAGGCACTATCAGAAGAAGAAAAATCATTTTTAATATTTTCACAAAACAATTCCTTCTTAACAATCAAAATCTAAAACACCCTTCGTTTTTATCTCATAAAAAGTCAATTATATTGCATTAATCATATGTGCTTACGAAGTCAGTAAAAAACGATATGTTTAGAAAAAACTTGGCTGACTCAGGTTAATTACCAAGTTACCTGGCTACTTTTTACACTCCGTGGTTTCACAAAACATGTTCTCGGCTTCACTATTGTTCTTTATTTGCACATGATGCATTGATTCTAATTGTATCTTTGAATGAAATAGGTACTACAATTGTTTATTAAACACACAACGAGATTTTTTATGAAACCCATTAGTTTGTGGAAAGGTAGGATACATTAGCATTTCAAAAATGCAATTTCGAAAGATTTATCAACCAGTCAACTATTCCAAAAAGTATATCTATAACGGAATATATATATATATATATATATATATATATATATATATATATATATATATATATATATATATATATATATATATATATATATATATATATATATATATATATATGTGTGTATATATACATATATTGAATTTGGTGTAACTTAGTTGTAGTCTATTCGTTTCTTTCAGATCAAATTCAATAAAATGAAGTAGAAAAATAAAATTTTCAAAAATTTATCTGATATAATTATTTAACTATCGAAATTAAAAATATCTTTCCGCATTTTTATTCCAATTAAACCGTGGAAGGTGTGGGTAAGATTTTGTAAAGAAGCGTTTCGATCTGGTCCATCTTACATAATAGTTATTTGATGGAGAAAGTAAATATTTATACTTGTTTTGACATAAAAAGGTATATAGTACTTTAAAAGTTCACAAACTTTTATGAGCGCAATTAACGAGTTGTCAATGGGCTGAAACAAGAAGTGATAGCGGTGCTTCATTAACGTGAACACTTTCTGGGTACGTTCGGATATCGTTCGTGATAAAGCGATATTTCCACGCTGGTTACATCCTGCCTGTTATCGTTGTGTCGCGCACGTCGTCGGGCCGACACGCGGCCGGCGTGCCGACGGTGACGGGAGGTCCCGTTACATAACGCACCTCCAGCATTCCGCCAACATTCGCACTCACCGAGCACCGGTACTTACTGCATCGATTATGTCACGTCTCAGCTGACGATAATTGCACAACGCACGGGAAGCTTGGTGCTATCAGTCGATGTGAAACAGCTCGCGGGGCACGGACGTGGGGATCGCGTGTGGGTCACCGCGGGGTCGACGTAGGGTGGTAGGGGCCCGGAGGCTGTGGACTCACCGTGCGGATGGTTACATAAGTCGCAAGGCGGGAGCGAGGATACGTGTAACCCCTCCGGGGCTTGAAGCGCGACTGACGGGCGTTCCAGCGCCGCCCCGCGCCCATTCAGCCATGCGGGGCGCCACTGCCTTCTACCCAGACGCGATTTAACAGCCTTCACGTGTGCGGGCTCGTCGCGGTCATAATAAACCTTTACTACGATCTGATTCAGAGATAACACGCGCGGCTTTAATTACTATATCCTCGTGAAATCTTAATTGCGTTCATAATCGATAGAACATCCGATTATGCATCCCTTAAAACGTATATTCGACGGTTCAGATTTGAACTATGAGGAAATTACATATGTTCATATATAGTTTAAAGTGTTTCTAAAAGTGAACTTATTTGTTAGAGACCTTTTTTCAACATTGCAGGTTCTATTCCAATATTGAAATTTTAGTGATTCGAGGATGGATTTTTTCATAACCCATATATGTACGTCCCACTGTTGAACTGGCTGGATTTCTGGAGATACGGACGTTAACAGACCAAGCTTATCCATGGCGGATTGGCGGTGTACCTAATCTCGGAATAAACCTATATACTAAACCTTATTCCACTAAATAAAGCGCGTAGCTCAAGATAGAAACATAAAGAATTTCACAAAAATAAGTTTTAATTACCCTAGGTAATTAAAACTTTTTTTTGTGAAATTCTTTGGGTAATTAAAACTTATTTTGATGGCTGGCCGTCTACCGCCATGCGATTTAGTCGCAGTTTTCTACCACGAACTGTGCAAATGTCGAACAATTTATCACCTGCGGTGTTCCCACATTAATACAACATAGAGACGTTTAAGAAAAAAGCGTATGTATTTACTAAAGAGTGACAACGCATTTGCGACGCCTCTGAAATTGTGGATGCCTATGGATGGCGGTGATCATTTACCACCAGACCTTCCGCATGCTCGTATAAAAAAAATATATATATTTATTCCGATGAACTTCACCTTTGCAAGATATATTTTTCTGAGATATCTAAAACTGCAAGCGCCAATAAACTAACCCCATGTAATATGATTTATGGAGTCAGGCGTTACTTTGCGGAAAACCATCACTATGTGGACAGTGAAAAGTTTTACTTACCTAAGACCCGTGACAAGGTTTGTTTAGGTTGGTTTAGGTTCCAAATAAATCCACTTCGTCCAGCAGAAAAACACACATTATTAATTTTTATGTTATTGTTTGCTTGTCGCGGATCTTAGCTAAGTAAAACATTTGACTGTCCACCCATGTAATAACTACGCTCAACTTCTGCAAACGATGAGAAGTCTTATAGAGGCAAGTAATATATTGCCACAAAATGTTTATGAGAATGATAAAAATAATAATTAATGAAACTAGCATACAAGTTGACAGTTCAACCGATATGTTGCATGTTGTTCTGCCCACGAATAGATGAATTTCCACTGATTTAAACCATCATCTCGACCAGTTGGAATTCTTTATTATGCTCTGTTTGTATTCGTTATTATTATTATTTAAGAAGCAGAGATTCTCGATACAGCCGGAATCGTCACTTCAATAGCTCTGAACTCCAATCGTTTTGTATTTATTTATTTATTAGGCACAAAAACAAGTTACAGTCTTAAAGAATACTACATAATATAAACTTAACGACGACTACAACTCTTTAAATTTGCGCACAGTATGGCTACATTTTAGCAATAGGGTTACTTATGTAATAATGATATACTATAAAATTGAACAGATAAATTTAAATAAAAAAAATAAGAAATATAAAAAAGAAGGATAACCATAATTTTGTGATCTATCGGCTGCCAAAGATATCACGGAGCGATCGCTTTAATTGATGTATTTTGATATTGAAAATATCGAACGTTTCTTTACCGAAATCAATAAATATATCATTGTATAGGCGACAAATGCGTACCATAGGATTATAATGGGATATATTATTTAAACGTTTTATTATTGTTGGGGTAATCACTGTCAAGGTAAGATCTATTTTGGGATAATAATAAACAAAACTAAAAATATGCAAAGTGGAAAGAATTTAAGCACCGTAATATAAATACCTAGCAATAAAATAATCGTAAGTTACAAAATGATTTTCATGAATTATATTCGTAAATCTGTACTACTGGCACATATTTGACAGCTTAATTGATAAAGTTATACAGAGAACCAGACAATCGAGCATTGCTTATGCATGTCAACTAATAATAAGAGTTCCTTGAAACTTTTCCCTTCAACTTACATCAGTGACGGTATGTTTTTATTTCATTATTCATAATCTTATATTATTATCAGTTATATTGTTTAATTGTGGTGGTGTATTATACAATATAGTTCGATTATGGCGTATAAGTGAAGTGATAAGAAACAAATGAGAGTACCCTCACTTTTTAAGTTGACTGAAAAAGTTTACGTAACGTGATAAATTTACTATTTTTATTTCAAGAGATTTGATATTAACATATTTTACTTGACAGTGGCATAATAGTCGGAACTGGTTTCGATCAAAGAAAAGAAAAAGTGTTCCTTGCATCTCTTAAAGTGGATTTTTTATCGTGGTATAGTTTAATGATTTACTATTATAACCTGTAATCCTCGGTTTTAAGAACGAACTAACACTACATTTATATTACAGTGATAAGAATGAGGTAAAATGAACAAGGGATTGTTTGTATGGTGTGTGTGTATGTGGGTATGTGAATAACGGCAAAAGTTTCGAACTTCAAAGAAACTTATGTCCGACCAAATGTACTGTTAATGGTTTCATCGATATTATTTATCTCATATAATAATAATGGAGTAGATTTATAATAAAGTGAAGATCAGTCTATCGATATGTTCGTAATTATTTCGGAAATGGTTGAACAAATTTCGTGTTACTTTAGGTTATGGAAAGGTAAACAACTTTGTAGCGATGATTTACAAATTACTACTTTTTACGCAGGACATATTCGGGACTCCATAAAGAATATTAAAATAAAAAAGTGACAGTGAATAAATTTCAAACGGCAGCTGGTAATTACAAAAGGCCTTTCATAACAGGTAGAAATTTTATTTTACTCTATGTTAGTTCTATAATATATAGAATACGTATTATCTTTTTCTATAATGATTTACAGCATAATTTGTATTGACATAACTATTTGTAAAAGTTTCATATCTTCATGCTACATCCTCTGGGACCTCAGCTATTGATTGACCTACATTCACTAAGGGACAACACAAGGGGTCCCTTTTGGGTTAAAGAAATATTTATAATTACTTACATGAAAATCTATTAATTAACATACAAACTACAATACAAAATGAAGAAAAACATATTTTTGAAAGAAGGCGAAATTAAAGCAATTCTTTAATTTATATATTATAATTTATTATACTATAAATTTTTTTCAATTCTATAAAAACTAGCATTAGATTGCTCCACTGTTACATCTAGCTCGTTCTCCTATACGGATGTGAGGCTTGGACGCTTAAAGAAACCTCAGAAAACGTATAGAAGTGTTCGAAATGTGGGCATATAGACGGATGCTCGCTATCAGTTGGACTCAAAGGGTGGCCAATGACGAGGTTCTCCGACAAGTCAAGCAAAAACTTGAACTTTTGCAGACCGTCAAAGGTAGAAAAGTTGCTAACCTGGGTCATATCATGAGAAATGACTGGTACAAATTGCTGCAACTGATCATGATGGGAAAAATCGCTGGCAAAAGACAAGTTGGTCGAAAAAGAAAGGCTTGGCTACGTAATATAAAGGAGTGGCGAGTGCTCCAAAACTGCTGCACCTCGCGAAGGAGGAGGACAGTTGTGCTGAATGGGCTGCCAACCTTCGCAAGTCGGAGGGGCACTCTTAGAAAAAGAATTATAATAATAATTCCTGTGAGTCCAGTCGTATACAAATTGTGTAGAGGGACATTTTGTGGTGACATGACATCTGAGGGACACTTTGTTAACCTTACTTTTGAGATAGTAAAAATAGGGTACTATAGTTAGCTAGACAGCAAGTACTAAAAGTTAGAAATAAAATGATAAGAGCCTATATAAAAAATAAAATTAAAGATAAGTCCTTTATAATTATTATATAATACAAAAATACCAACATTTGTTTTGGATTTCAAGATTAACATCTCTTAATTATTGGCAACATATTTTATTAACTTTAACACCTTATTGTATTAAAGTTAATAAAATATGTTATAATATAAATAAGTTAATAAAACATTATTGTTTTACGTATAAATCGTTTTAGTTTGTTGCAGTTCAGTTACGTATGTATGTTATATACGAGAATATGTTTTGCGAAATCGTCAGTTGTAGTCAATGGCCGGATTACTTGCCTCGTCGTGTTGTTTCTAGTCTTTTTGTTGCCCACTTGGTCATGCGAACGTTTCGAAGGATACTTATAATGGAGACTGCGATAATCTGTGATTATCCTTGTCTAAGGTTTTAACGGTTGTCTGAAAAAAAATGTATTAGCGATGCGACTGCCCATTTTACTTTGCTTTTTTCATGTTTAATTAAAATTGTAAGATAAATAAATCAAATTATTTTCTCTTGAAAAAATAGCTTTGAAAATAGGTGTTATACATAATATTACGTTACTTGTTACACATTATTACGTCACTTAAATAATTTTCTTTTTTTATATATATATTCACGTCTATCCCCCGCAGGGGTTAGCAGAGACCACAGAGCTCCATTCGCTACCATTCATCGCAGCGTAACGGCTCTCCATTACTCGCTTTTCGCCCTCGTGAGAATCAGTATGTGACGGGTGGCGAACCACGTCACCATCATTTTCAAAATTTATTTTATATAAAATTTGAATTTGTTGCAACGGTGTAATTTTAAATAAGGGTATATAATTATTAAAATAATAATTGTAAATAAGGGTCATTAAAAATGACCCTTATTTCGATGTCTGAACAATAAGGAAAATTAACGACTGTTTACTATAATCATACGTTTTGAGGAAATATTATTAGTATAAACCACAACCTATGTTTACTATTTTAATAGTTTTATGTAAACTATTAAAATAGTAAACATTGTTAAAACATGGACCTACAATCCACTAAAGCATCTTGATTTTTAGCCAACTGCCACCAAACGGCTTAATTCCATTATTTTGTCGGAAATTTACTTACATCAAGTTAACATTTATACATATATTTTAATGACATGCACGAAACATGGATAAGATGATAAAAAGCTAGAAAATGATTACAATATCTCGATCATTTTTAACGTGAAATAAGACTTAAAATATAGTTATATTTTAAGTCAAATATAGTTATATTTTATATTTTAAGTAAGTTATATAATAAAAATATTTAAAAACTTTTAGTTAATCCTTTTTATTAACCCTTTCGCGACATGCTATTTTCCCATTAAGTATGCCCATAAGACGGGCAGTTTTCGAGATTTGCGGAATCGTACGGCCTTCGTCGTTATAGCATACATTTTTCGGAAAGGTACGGTAAGCGGCGTCTCTACAAGAATAAATTAAAAATATAAATAAGGTAAAAAATTTGGTAATTATGTACTTTGTACAATTCGTCACATTTTTTATCACGGGAATATACGGTCTTCGGCGCGAAAAGGTATATACATTAAAATAAAAACGCGGGGTGCATGAAAATCTGTAAAACGACTGTATATTTAATTCAGATTCTTATGCACCCCACGTTTGTATTTTAAAGTGTTAATACATTTTTATCTATCTATCATCATCATCATCATCAAGGCATTACAGCCGTGGGTGGGCCTTAGCCTGGTCCAGTAAATTTTTCCAGTCGGATCTTCGTTTTGCTTTTTCCCTCTAGCCCCTCACACCGATTAAGATACGCCTCAAATTTTCTTTTCTTTCTCTCAAAAGTGAGTAGAGATTTTCGTCTTCTTTAATCAGCACCCAACACTCCGAGCCGTATGTTAATATGGGTCTCAGCAAGCTCTTATACCGAAGCAGTTTAATGCTTCTTGAGAGTATTTTTGAGCGAAAGTATCGTAGCAGTCCGAAGAAACATCTGTTCGCTACTTCGTTTGTATCTATACATCTGGCTTATTAGCCGTTCGTCTTTCCCAGCTACGATTTTATCTGTGTATTTTAATTTGTTGATGACACACGGTAACAATAAACCACCTATTACAAAAATATGTAAACCATTATGAACTATGCATACTATAGCATTATAATTTATGAATAGTTTTACAAATATATCATAGTTAGTGTAAATAATATTTTGCAGGTATAACAGACGCTTATTTGCAACGTTCAATTTTTCCACAAGCTCCGAATTCACAATGTTAACAGACGCATTCTTTAAAACAAAAGACGCTTTGTTAGGGAACTTGTGCACAATGAAAGCTGCCACTTTTTCAAACCTCAACAATTGAAACTTTCGGGTCTTGAGCACAATGTGCCAAAAGATTGACACTCCAAAGAGCTGCAAAAAGTAAGATCAGTCTTAAAGAAAAACTTTTAAATCTTAAATTTGAAATGCAAATTTTTTAATTTTCAAAACAGATTTATATATACTCAATACAGATATATTTATATGTATTCAAAACAAATAAGCGTCTTCAAAATGGTTACGTATTTTGGTTTAGTTTATACTAAACCAAAATACTATTGATGCAGTATATTAAGTTAGTAAGTTACAGTATAGTAAGTTAATAAGTATTATTATTAATATAGTCTAAACTAACTTCGAATTTTATTATATTTAAATTTATTATTTAAATTCTTCCTTTTCTCATATTAACGCGTTCAGTGCACCTCTTCTTTCCTCGTATCATTTAGATTAGTCTTACTGAAATCTACAAAGGTTCTAAATCTTGAACATATCGCTTCAGTTATTTTATTCTGTTCTTTATTCTGATAGTAACTGCTTGACTGATATGAAATATACGGCTATAAAAGATATAATTTAAAAATGATTCGCTTTAAAAGTTAAAGTATAAAGAAACTTTATTCTAGCTTAAATGGTCTACTGAACACTTCTCCAACGAATTCTTTCAGCAATTAATAATAGAATTCATCTAGGCGTTCCATCCTTACAACACTTATTTCAAAATCTTACATAAATGTCACAAGTAAAAAGCTTGTATGGAGAGAATGGTGAGGGTGGATGAAACAAAGAAAGATAGCCGAGATCGTAGCAGATGGAGATCTATGGTCTGTGCTCACCCCTACGATAAATTGGCGTGATGATTTATTTTCTCTTGACATTGATCAACTAAAACGATTACATTTCTTCTGATATTGATCAACTAAATCGCACTCTTTACCTACATATATTTCCTAACTTAGGGTCCGTTATACAATGAAACCAAAGTTTCCCTTTTCCAATTAGTCTACCTACCTACTCTCCTTGGAACCAATAATAATAACTGATTTAACTAAAAATAAAAATTTTCTTTAGGCTTAGCTTAATTTATTTGACTTTATAACTTACCCATTACATAGCATAAAAAACTGCCAACGAAAATGCTTCACAATGGCATCATTGAAATATACTAGCATTTTAAATATGGAAATGCATTATGGATGCTCATACGTGACTCCGGTTGCTGCCTTCCTGCTTCCATAAAAAATTAAAACATATATAACCGAAATTGAGAAAATGAAGATACTGAAAAAGTTTCTCAAAAGAGTTCCAAGTATCGAATAAGAAATAACTATTAACAATAAAATTTTTATTTGCCTGCCATCTCTTGTCAAATAGAAAAAACTAAATATCAAATTAACCAAACAATATAACTGCAATCTATCTAGAGCTAATAGAACAACAAAACTAATTAGCATGTTTTAAAAAATATATTTTCATCCTGTAACCGACAACAGGCAAAAAAATAGCTGAAAATACATATTATAAATGAATATTCAATTACTAAAATAACCAACTAAAGAACGCTACTTTGTAAATTACCGACAGCATTCCTTGAGCTAAAGTTTCGATCTCTCATATAAAGTCACCCATAAAGATTGGCACTAGTCCCTCTCATATTGCCATAATACATCTTCCATTGTTTCAGCAGGGTTTCAGGGTCAATGAACAGTCGTCGTCGCAAACTTATCGATATATAATACTCGGGATAATTTGTCTAGCCGTGATGTCAACCCATCATAATTTTTGTTTTACCAAATATTAATATGTGTTTTCAAATCTTATATAAATAAAAATAAATCGCTAAAATGTATGTATGCGCATAGCTTCGGAGTGATTGCACCAAATTAGATAATTCTTTTGTTGTTATCTTTGTTATTAGCAGGACAAGGTTGTAAAAAGATAATTTCTAAAATTTATATAGAATAAAGTAATAAAACAATTTTTCTTCATTTTTTTCTTTTCTGTCATTTTAAATCGCAATATAATTTGCGCCATTATTATGATTAACAAAAGCTATGATTGAAAAAATAAATGTCAGTATTGTTAGGTTGTCATTCATTCATATTCAATTACCGTTTCTTTTGTATTACAAAAGCAAAACTTGGTTTCTATGCTTCCTGCTGTTCTTTTCTCTGAGGTTTCGTGTTTTCGTTTTCACTAATTGTGTATTGTATTAAGTACACCATGTGAAGCCGGAGAGGACAGCTAGTACAAAATAAAATGACCAACTTCTGCTTTAAACTAAGCTGTACTTTTTGGTACAATAAAAAACAATAAATATACATGAAATAATTTATTTATGATAAAATTCTTGACTTGCACAAGTAATATGAAAGAACGTACCTACGAAGACAAACACCTGCATATTCGTTAAAAGAATATGATCAAACATACTTAGAAATAGCTATATCAAATTCGAAACAGTAATTAACTTTGGAAGAAGATAATTCTTTAAACTTAAAATTAATATATTTATTACTTTACTATAATTATCAATACAATATAAAAGAATTAATAAAAAGATAGATTTTAGGTTTAAAGTCTATATTATTAATTTGGCAAATTCAGTCTTATAAATACTTTACAAAAATAATTTAATATTAAAATATTTTATACAACAAATTGTTCTTTTTTCTTTTTTAAGACTAAAGAAGAGAGTGTATAAAATATAAATGACAAAAATGTGTTGATCTACATAATTTGTATAGAATAATCGATTGACATATTTTAATCACGACACCAAAACAGTTCTAATTGACTAGACATATTTTAAAATTCAAAATGTGACTGACCATACTAGAAGGAGATGAAATGACAGTTCATGAAATAACATTTCCACAACTACGAGTACATAAGAATACACATTAAAATAACACCATCATTATCAATAGCTTGCGGTAGTCCAATAGTGAAAACAGGTCTCTCCCAAAAAGTGCCTATATTGCGACTGACGGCTTCACGCATCCAGCAAGAGCTTTTGAAGCAGATGGACTGATATTGATATTGTTAGACTGATATTGTTGTTTAAAATTAACAAACGTAAATTAGAAGTGACCACAACCTTATCATAAACTATTTTATGCTAAATCAAGTTTATAAGGTTCTTTCGAATTTGTTTAACAAATAACTCAATTTCCTGAATGTTCTACCATATATTTCCGCACAGATTTAAAGAGCTCTAGTTTTGTACATACTAGGCAAGTAACGCTGTTGTAATTACTCGAATGTCGCAAAGTATGGTATATATAAAAAGCTACAAAAGTATGATTAATTGTTAGACTTAAATCCGTCGCACACAATACTTACCATCAAATAACAAAGTAAAGCTTTAAATTACATTAACTAAAAGTAAACCTTAACAGGCAATATATGATTGGGTTGACTGGCAGAAAATGGTTAAAAGTTCGGGTTTTCTTAACTATTAGAATAATGTGTCATAAATTTTTGAAATATACGTATTTTATTACTAACACTTATATCTATAATGAAATTGATTGACATATATTTTTATTTGTAATGACAATAAAATTACTGTATATTATACCGTAACAGCAACACTTACGAAGATTGAAATATAATATGTAGATTTTTCACGTTAATATGCCGATAGTGAAATCATAACGTCGATATTAAGCCACAATGGCCAGAGCTAATTAAGTCAATTAATTTGATTTTTGCGGCTTTATTTAATTTTTTTAATAAGAACTCTAAGAAATTATCGTTTTTCAAGTGAAAATCTATGATAACAGCATAAAAAACAGCAGAACATTGCAGGAAATCTAATTTTAGTTTTTGTCGGAGATGACGTGGGAAGTCTCTTGTAGCGAGAATTTTGCATGGGGATGACTAACTCCAAAACGGAAGTGTCGTCGTCTTCATCGGATGCGGTCAGTTCGACTTCGTAGAGCGGTGGGGACGACCGATCACATTTATCAGACCTGCGATCGTGGAGGCGCCCTTGCCACGGCATTATTGGTCTTAAGGCGTCGTCAGGCTCGTGACACGCTTCGTCGCCTTCCTGTGATACATAATTACATTTATATACATTTTTAACAATTTTTTTTTATATTTTCACGCCTATCCCCCGCAGAAGTTAGCAGAGACCACAGAACTCCATCCACTACCAATCATCGCAGCGAAACGGCTCTTCATTAGTCGCTTCTCGCCCTCATGAGAATCAGGACGTGACGGGTGACGAACCACTTCGCCGTCATTTAACAATTTTTAAGCGAATGATTTTCCGGATACTTAATTAAAGTGCAATTCTGTGCTTCAAATATGATCCGCTATATCCTTCATACATTCATACACACGTGCAGAATGCTTTTAAAATAGCATTATTCATCAATTTTAATATAATTAATATAAATATATAACAATAATGTAAATCCTGTATTGGTTGTTAAATAAGATTTTATTATTTAACAAATAATACATATTTTTTATAAATTGACTATTGGTTTTATAAATAAATAAATAAAATAAAATTTGACATGGTTCATTTCATTCAATTATTTTATTCAAAAATAAAGGATATAAAAGTAATCTGTAACTTGTAATAATTCTTTTCGTCTAATACAACCTTATTATACACAATAATAAATTATAAATAAAAAGGTAACATATTCAAGACTATCTCGCTACTGCGCACAATATTTAGATTCCCAAGGTGTTGCACATATTATTTATGTCTTGTAATTCCAGCGATGATACTGAAAATCTTGGGAAGGAGATGGGAAAGCATTTTTTTTATCAATAAATCAATATTTTCTTCATACTTACTAATTGGTTGTCCTGAAACTTCTTTCCAAATTTAACCCATGACGGCTTTACCATGAGGTCTTCATCACTACTACTGGTTTCATTCAACTGCAAATCAAATATTTGTGTATTAATTGCGAAACTTAACATACTGATATGAAATCAGTTAATAAACAATAATATTGACTGCTTATATATGTCTACTGCTGGACAAAGGACAAAGGCTTTCATTTTCAAATATAGAGGGCCTGACAACAATCACTAAATTTTACAGACGACTTCGTAGAGTTACCGTCGACGGTATAAGGTATGAAGCCAAGGCCACGCATAATTTATAAGCAAGACTACCTCAAGGGTCAAAAAATATTCTCATAACCATCATCATATAAATCTAATAACACTGTTTTTGGTTTATCATCATAATCATCAGCCTTGGACCACGCTTGGCTTGTGAATTGAAAACTACAGATTAGTTTTTATTACTCAGATAGACTCTACTGTCTAATGTCTGGTATTTGCTACAATAATTGCCTTGTGCGAGACCCTAAGCATGAAGTCATCATCATCAAAAACCTAAGACAGTCCACTACTTGACAAAGACCAACTAAAAACGCCTAACTGTCACATCTAGTTTTTGCCAGATACGCTATGCAATTCGTCTCACCATCTAGCCGCCAAGATTCAGGCTCTACTGCAGCACTCGTCTACTCTAGCGGCTGTCGGTTTTACAACAAATGTCAAAGCCATTACCATTTTAATTATAACATTTTGAGGTTATAATTATTAAATAAAAGAGCTTTTTATTTTTCACTAGCTGCTGTGCTCGGCGTTGTCCGAGTTGCACTGATTTTTCCAGCATAGGATTAACTAAAAAAAAATATTACTTGCACAAGTGCATCATCGAGTTGCTGCGCACGCGCAGTACGGCGTTCGTCATCACTGTCAATGCCGCTATCCTCATGTTCAGTGTGCAGAGGGATTAGCAGACCCTCAAGATTCTCTTCTTCCCCCGCCAGCTTGCTTGATTTTATTACACCAACGCTGAGAAAAATAAAAACATATAATAAACAAAAGTAAGAAGATATCAATTTCTTTGCCATCTTTTGCACTTAAAAGTAAAGAATGTTTATGTCGAGTTTCGCCTTAAAGCAATCAATGCCCAAAGAGTGTAATATGGTTTGAGTGTAGCAATACAATATGGATACACAAATTATTTTACAAAATAATAAAACGCGTGAAAGAGAAAGCGCACTAAATTTTTATTTCTTTACGATCTTATTAGGTATTTTAAGATTATCGTCTTCGTTGGACTACTGATACAAATAAGCCTCCCGAAGTTCTATTCACATTCACTTTTCTACACTTACTTCACATGCTGTTTTACTCTACGGGTACAATTGCACCTTATTTACATAAAATGTGTTGAATCCGAAATTTCTTAATTTAAATTTATATACCCAAAGGTACCAAGGACTAACGCAAAATATAATCCAATATTTTATTTTAATTTACGTATCATTGTGTATTATCTGTAATATATACCCGTGAAAGTATTACTTTGTAATAGAATTTGACACAAAAAGCGCGATCTAGATAATTAAATATATATTATTCCTACCTGGTATCTAAACTGTATTAATTTTAATTTTGATATCATTACTCACATTAATTATCCACGTAGCAGCCTGAATTTAATTAAATGGTAATGTGGAACAAAATCGATGGACACGTACAAAACCTTCAAAGTATTCCAAGGAACTACGGTGACCTAGGGGAGCTCTCCTCCCGTTGCTATGACGATTGAATGTTGCGCGCGCATTACCAAATTCGAACTTAACATGTTTTGTCAATCTACTATAACTTAATTCTCCAAGGTTTTCAAAAAAGTTTCAGGTTACAATTATGTGTTATTATTTGAATTAAGAGGTCTAGTATGGCTCCAAAGAAGGTACGAAAATTAATATTATTGTAATGAAAATATTTTTAATATTATTATTACATTAAAATTTCCTTCACCTTACACTTTTTGCTCAGATTTATATCAATCCGATCATAATAACAATTTACAATAAACAATAACAATACACGAATTGTAATTTTTCTACACTATTACAAAATGTAATTCGTATTGTTTATTTGCTTTACGTAGTAACTGTATTACGTAATAGTAATTATTACTTCACAGTACAAAAATTCATCGCAATTACCGACTTATTTCACAAACTTTCACCATAAACTTAACATTCACGCTCATAAAAGCTACGCTATTGATTTTGATTCTGTCATTTATACAAAATGTTTGTTATACATTTATTTATTTAAAGGGGATTTATCAGATCTGATTAAATACATTTACCGCATGTTATCACTTCAAACGGCGGAATAGAGTATATTCTTAAATTTAAGTTTACATACTCACAGACATTAATTCTCCTGCCCCGCGTAACACCTATCTGTCAATTATCCCAGCTGACCTGGGGTGCTTCTTATCATTTATCGTTTTATAAACATGCATTGAATCAGAATGTTGTATTACCACTGCACAATTTTTCAGACTACTACTTTCCAGAATACTCCATCCTTTCAAATCTTTACGATTTAAGTAGAAAGTAAGAAAAAAAAACCGCTAAATTACTTACTGATTCGTAGGACGTATTTTTAAAAAATAATTATTTTCAATGATTAATCTTTTTTAATATTAGACTCCTTATGAAACTCAGCAAAGATTGATTGAAAGAAATCTTTCCATGAGATAAGTCTCACTTTCAATTACATTTTTTCATTATACTTGAAAGGTTAGATATAATATAAAAAATAGAGAAATAAAATGTATAAAAAACCGACTCTGGGATAATTTTATTAAAGAAAAAAGTGGTCAGATGTTTTAAATTTAAAGATAACTTTATCTTTAAAAAAAACATTTACTTTTCATACGTAAAAATCTCTTATACATGAGAAACATATTTATATTGTTTTATTCCTATAACATATACAACTCTATTTTTTTTTCAATCCTACACCGTACTCTGGAATTGACTAAAAAGCTAATACATTGTAATGCACTTCGTAATCACTGCTAGTGATTATAAAATGCAAGTTCATTTTATTTATCTTTTATTGTATATTTATTTCTATCATCTCGGCGAAACAATGTTTCTCAAACTGACAGTAACAAGCGATATAGAGACACTAATTAGAATCTTCGATTTATTTTTTTGTCTTTGTAAGAGTTGTTACGACTTTAAAATAAGTGAAGTTAAAGATAAATTAAGTTTAAGTCAATTGCAAATACAATAAACAATAACAATGCAAAATCTTATCCGGTAAATAAACTGAAATACTCTAATGTACAAACTTCATTTTTGAAACACTAACAAAAAGAAACAGTCTACTTTCTCTTAATGTTTTGACTCATGGTACAAAGTATTTGTTCTACTAACAAACACGATATATCAAATCAAACTATGTAAACACATGAATATAAATTAAACATATTATTATAACTGGCTCAGATTCCGATTCCTAGTCCTCAAGGGACGAGTAAGCCGGTTAGATTGCCAGATATATTGCGAAGCAAATCTACAGAGAAATCCATAGGGTCGCTACTGAAACGACTCAGAGTGAGTAGAGATCTACATAGGTACAGACATGAAATAATAGATGAACACAGATCAATTATAATGTATTATCGATAGTCCTATTTTATATTTTAATGACAGTCTGACTTTTCGCAATTTCGCTGATTTATTTTACAAAAAACTGTTTCCCAAAATTATTTTTCAAAAACCAACCAGTGTGACACTATTTTAACGTATGGCTGTGAGGCTTGAACACTAACGCTAAAGGAAGAAAAGGAACTTCTAGTTGCCGAACGAAACGTCTTCCGAAAGATCCTGGCCCCAACCAAAAATGATGAAGGCAGTTGACTAAATCGAAAAAATACCGAAATCGAGCATCTGGTGGCCCAACCCAATGTAATAGGAGTGACTAAGGTTCACCGACATCGTTGGCTGGGCCACGTTGAGAGAATGGGGGACGATCGTGCAGTCAAGAGAGCGTATGTGGGTCGCCCAACTGGACGACGTCTTGTGGGGCGACCCAGGTACCGCTGGAGAGACATGATCGAGGATGAATTGCGCAAACTTCAAGTCTGCAACTGACAGGAGGTGGCGCAGGACAGGGCACGGTGACGTAAGATCTGGTTGGAGGCCAAGATCCATTGTGGGTCGCTGCGCCAATAAAGTTAGTTAGTTAGTGTGACACTGGTTTATTCGATCTTTAGGTTGAAGCATTAATGTTCGAATATTGGTTAAAGAACGATGAATAGCCGTAAAAGTGTTTTGTGTTCTTTAAAATAATTTTGTTGCAGAACATGATGTTTTTATACCTACTGAAAGATAATAATAAAAATAACAGCCTTAATATTTTCCTTCCATACTCATACAATAGATCGTAAAGAAATATATATGAACTGGTACTGTGTTCATCTGTTAATTGAGTATATGCGATGTCTGTACATATAGGTACTATTCAGCACAGCTGTATATAAATACGTCAATTGTATGTTTGTGTACGTCCATATTTTGGTTTGGCATTTGTCATACGCATGTCAAAATGTATACACAGGCAAGCTCAATTATTTTGTAAGCAGATTGGTCCGCTTGCTATTATAAAAAAGACATGCATTGTGTCCTTATAATATTTATTACTGTAAACATACGTATATAGCTATACATAAATTGCCTTATGTGTTGTGTTCGTCCAGCTGTGAACTGTGACCCCGTGGCTAAAAATATAATTTGCGGTTATCCTATAACTGTTCTGTTTAGTTTATATATTCATTATTTAATTCTGTTTAAATTATTATAACGAAATTGAATGACCAATGCTTATATTGGTCATTCAATTTCGTTATAATAATTTAAACAGAATTATATAAATTTATTTATATATACTTATATAAATTTATTTAAGATTATTTAAATTTGTCGAAATACTAAGACTCGTAACTTAGTGGGATTTTTGGCTCCCTTTGGTATCCTAGTTATACAGAGCGGTTCATCGCCAGACGCCATAAAAACTAAAAGTATTTAATTGATGCGTCTCTTCGTCGATACAGAACTCTTCTATTCCACTACGGTTTACTTCAAGAGCTATGTAGGCGACTGGTTCGTGGGCGGATTTCTTCGTAACCTCCATTTATTTCTGAACATTTGTTACAAAAATGCTTGTTCAGATAATATAACAAATAAGGCTTAATTTATGCATTCTCATAATCGTTATCAGACGTTTAAACAAGATATGTACTACCCATGTATTTATCATACAATTTATCGCGGTGTTAATATTCATTTCTCATTATCATGCCATGTTCGGATCGATTGGTCTCTTGCAATTTTCATCTATCACGCGACTTAAATGTATTAAAGCAGGAAATCGTAAAAGTGTTTATTGCTAACAGACGCTATGTCGTGTTTGAATTTTAGACATGGCAAAAACATTCAATAGATGTACATAAAAGGCAACAATAAAATAGGCCGAATTGTCGGTACGAATGACTCTGTAATGTGTCGCATTGCTTGTTATCACGATTAACGAGAAGCCAACACATTTAATCAAAAGCAAACGAATTTGGCTTCCCTACACTTGTTGGACGATTTTTTTAAAATTTTATTGATAGAAAGTATAACGTAATATAATTATACATATGAGGCCAATAAACCTTATAAAGGATAAATGAATGGAGATTGGTTATTATTATTGAGGTACACACTACTGCGAATCTATCTGGTATTTGCGCACATAATCGTCTTGTATGACATCCAAGGGAAGAAATAAGGTGACCATCTTCCATGCCGAGAACCATTTGGTTGATATCTGCCAATGTCTAGGTGTGGCCTTAAGCTGACATTAAATTGTAAACTCATTTTTGGCCTAAAAAGACACAAATTAATTGCCAACATAAAGAAATAATACAAATTGTTATAAAATACATTAATATAAAATGCATAATAAAAATTTGCCATAACATAATGAACTGCCACTTACTTCCTCCGTAGAGCAAGACAAGTCGTGCCACGACATGGATTTCCTACTATTGATGTTGGAGTACATATATGTACTCCAACATCAATAGATTAATGAATATATAATGAAATTTAATATATTTTATAATTGTATCTTATTTAACACTTAGCAACTGTATCATATTAGACTTTCTTATTAATTCCTAAATCGCTAAATCTACTTTCCGAATCGGCAATTGATGTAAAAAAGATAACTATTCAAAAGTACTTTTATAATACCTGTATTGTTAAATTTTTATTTAAATTAATAATAAAGTAAAAGAAATAAAATAAATATGTTTTTTAAAACTTACAACATTTTATAAACAAAGGCGGAATGACAAATTGAAAAATGAAATAACAAATTAAATAATATCCATTAAAAATAAAAATACAAATTTTTAATGAATATTTATTTATAAAATATATTATAAAAATTTTTTTAATTGCAAACAATACTATAACGTACTTACAGTTATGATTATGATCCATTCTTATTAGAAATGATAAAATCTCAAAAAAAAAAATATCTATTTTAATTTACTCTGTTACTATTGCATTAGAGCGTATACGACTGAATGCAAGTGTACGCCGGGAACTTCTGTGATTGTAAACGATATTTTAAATCCACCTTTAACCGAATGGCAAAGAGCACGCTGTCGTCTTGTACTACCTAATACCAGACACGGGGAATAATTAGAATTTTGTGACACGCCCGCCTCGGGAAGTAATTTGCGAAGTTTGTACCGTCACCGCAACAATCGTCAAGATCTTCCGAAACAATCGCAACCAATTACACGGTTTCTCGATTGCGCCTGTTGTTTCTACAGTTTTTAGTATCGCAAAGGCACCCCAAATTTTCCGAGGCGAGTTTTTAAACAACTCATTACTCAATCGTCTATGTTCTCAGAAATATAACAGACGGACAGACACCAACCAAAAAATCAGTGTTCATCTTCGCTATTCGCGTTCGCCTAAAAACCAATTTCATTATGGACTTTATCCCAACGAAATTTAATATTATTAGATTATACATAACGTTATATTATTATATATTAAACATTACTTGCATCATTTTGTTTATATATAACATACATATTATAAAAATTGATATTACTATAAAAATATATTGTTAATCAAACACCATAAATACGAGATAATTATTGTACATATATATATATTCTTTGTTACTCATTGCTTATTTGCTTGTCCTTACCTTTTGTATTAATGCTATGGTAATTTACAATCCATTAAATGCAGTTTGCCCTGCGGCTCTTAGTGAATATAAAGTCAAATATTTTTAGTATTTATTTTCATACCGAATCACGTTGTATGTCACACAGTTTCGTAAAACATTTCCAAAATGTCCTCAGATGATTCTGACGCGAGTACCGATACGTCACATTCAACCCCGGTTGGGTTTCGTTACAAAATTAAAAAGAATATAAATTACCATGGAATGTTGCAAACACGCACCCATTTTAATCGTTTGTTTACGCTTGCTTCGCTTAACTAACATGCCTCGTCATATTTATAGCAACGTTACATGATCGTCGCCAATAAACAGACCTGTCCTGAAATAATATGCAAATGTCTAGAATATTTATTTACTCGTAAATCACTAGACTGCTTTAAGCCTTTAGAAAGTTCGGCAGTACTTAATCTACTGTGGACTTGTGCTTGTGTGCTTTTCGATTTTTGTTTTAAAAATGTTAAAAGCTATAGTGAAACGTGCGCTAAATAGTGACACTGAAAAAGTGCTTCTAGCAAAAACGCTACAGTGTTTAGATGTAGGCAACCAGATTATTTAGATTTTAAGTTCCATATATAAAAAAAATAGTTAAAATGTGTATTTTATCTACTTATAATTATCAATTCAACAGAAAGACGCGTCAAAATCCCGAGCTAACCTAGTCGATGACGAAGCTTTGGATTGGTTGAAGCCACGTGTTCTACTTAAGCCTGATGATCAAGAAGATGTACCAGAGGCTGTAAGATTATTATTTTAACTGCTACCTATTATTACACACTTCAATAAGTATACATTATGTTAAAAAATGCTTTTTGTACGACATAATATCCATTCACATTATATGCAAGTATATACAATATAAAATCAGACTATAAATATTTTAAAGGTTATAAAATAAAAGTCAAATAGTGATTTATCATATCTTAATATATTTTTTAGAAGAAAGAACATAAAACGTTTACATAAACACAGAATTTTAACGTGTCTGTCGGCAAGAGAAAAACAAAACCGAAATAATATGTTTTCATTCACTTACGACTACCGTCTTTTAGAATAATAGAAACCCAAAATTATATGAACCACTTGGACAAAATAGTTCTCCATGGTATAAAATTTAATGTCGGAAAGAAAAAATTGAAACTGTTAACATTATGATTTATAACGGAACCTTTTTACAGGACCTAGAAGAAGAGGTTGGACGCGTACTTTCAACTATTAACCCCCAATGGGTGGCAGATGAAGTTGCGTATCACTATGGCCAGTCCAAGTTTACTGTGATACCTAAACCAACTTTCGGGAAAGCTTACCCACTTTACGTTTATCAAGGAACAGCAATACGAAAAGACTCAGATGAAGCTAAAGCACAGATAGCTGCGGGTTATGGTAAATTTAAATTAATAATATTTTTTAATGGGATAGGAGCAGACGTATCGCCTGATAGAAAGCAATCAACGCCGCCCATAGACATCCGCACTGCCATAGGTAGTGAAGACGCATTGCCGGCCTTTAAGAAAAGTATAAGCTAGTTTATCCAATGTCAAAACTAAGTGGTTAAATTTAATTACTTATTGAATGACAGGAATTTTACTTTCCTCACAAAATTTTAGGCATGGTTGGTTTTGATGACGCTGGACCAAAGCGAGTAAAAGTCAAAAAATCTGCTGCCGAAGAAGAAGAAGAAGAAGAACCAGAACCTAACCAACCACCCGCTGAAGAAGTCAAACCTGAAGGTAAGAAGTAATATTCATTTGATATATACAATTTTATTAAATATTCACCTTACAAACAATATTACTAAAGAGTTTAAAAGTGTTTTTGCATATCTTCATCTTATTTTATATGTCATGTTCATCTTGAATCATAAAGATGAAATTATCCTCTTTATTGCTTTTTTATACGACAACATGCAAACCAACAAGCGTGTCACTTACAGGAAAGCAATCAACGCCATAAACATCTTCATCACCAGAAGCATTGCAAAAACGTTGCCAGTCTTAAAGCTAAAACAACTTTAATAAATTTCTTTCTTTTACTAACAAAGTTATATTATTATTAAATATATTACAAAATTAGTAACAACTTCCGTGTGCAGAAGATGTAGTTGCAGACGAGGAGGTTCGAGAGGAGCAAGAAGCAGCTCATTCACCAGAACCTCCTGAGGAAGGAATGGAAGTTCCTGCGGAAGAAGTTGAAGAAGCAGAAGCAGAAGAGACTAGTAAGAATATTTTATAGCTAACTCATAAATTACTTTTACAATAACATCATTAAAAAAAACTAAGCAGTAGCAATAAGAGTTTCACAAAGACATTCCTATATGTAAATTCTTGTCTTCATCAAAAACCTTGATAAATAGTTGCGCGCAATTTGTTGCCAACTTTCGCTAGACGTTGCGGTATTAAAAGCAGAACACGAAGATTTTCGGTGATTACATAAAATTATTTACACTTAATATATAACTAGTGAAGGTTAGCAGCTAAGTTAGCATAAGTATTTTGCTCTTAAACAAAATTCTGTCGTAAGCAACTTTCCACTTATTTTTAGTTCACGTTTCTGCTTTACGAATCAAACCTCCTCACTTTTCACCATTTGAGTTCTTTCAAGTGTGACGAGCTATTCGTCTCTATAACGAATTAATTAAATTTTAAATAATGACTATTCATTATTTGAATTTTGATTAATTAATCATTTCTTCTCCCTCCGTCTTTTACAATTTTACTGATTAATTCGTCCCATGCCTACGACCTCGAATGCAATATTAAATCTTACTTCTTTTGTTTGTAGAAGCAGAGGCATTTCACGAAGAAGAAGTACTTCAAATCAAGCCACGCGTTAAAAAATTGGCCAACCAGTTCAACTTTTGTGAGCGTGCTGCCCTTACATACATATATCCAAGAAGAGTAAGTAAAAGCAAAGTTAAATATTATTTATACATAGTATATTATATATTGAAAATATAATAAGAAACATTCTTTTAAACTATAACCATGAATTTGTAATAATGTATTTAAAGAGACGGTAATAGCATATAAGAACGACAACTCCACAAATCGTTCATCATTGAATCTGGTATTCACATAACACTTAGTTAAATATCTATAATCATAATTGTTTTATAAAATATCATATTGAACGACGATCGTCATTGAATCAGTTATTCACATAACACTTAGTTAACTAATTATAATCATAATTGTATTATAAAATATTATATTAAACGACGATCGTCATTGAATCAGATATTGACATAACACTTAATTAACTAATTATAATCATAATTGCAATATAAAATATTATATTGAACGACGGTCGTCATTGAATATAGTATTTACATAACACTTAGTTACCTAATTATAATCATAATTGTATTATAAAATTATATTGAACGACGATCGTCATTGAATCGTGTATTCACATAACACTTAGTTAACTAATTATAATCATAATTGTATTATAAAATATTATATTGAACGACGATCGTCACTGAATCAGATATTGACATAACAATTAACTAATTATAATTATAATTGTATTATAAAAATTATATTGAACGACGATCGTCATTGAATCTGGTATTCACATAACACTTAGTTAACTAATTATAATCATAATTGTAATATAAAATATTATATTGAACGACGATCGTCATTCAATCAAGTATTGACATAACACTTAATTAACTAATTATAATCATAATTGTTTTGAAAAATATTATATTGAACGACGATCGTCATTGAATCTAGTATTCACATAACAGTTATTTAACTAACTATAATCATAATTGTATTATAAAGTATTATATTGTCTGAAACATCTCATATCAATAAATTTAACTGAAAAAAATGATGTAATTCTTTAAGTAATAATAAAAAATAATTTCTCAGTCTGTGGACACACAAACTATTCCACCACCTCGAGCCACATACGGGTCAACAGCGCTTCAGTGCATTATATTCGACTACTACCAAGAAGACTACAACAAGAAAATGCTTGCCAAAGAAGAAGAAAAGCCTAAACGGGTAATTTAACACGTTCTCTCTTTTTAAACTTCAATACATATTTAGTCATAATTTTGTGTTAAATATGTACAACAGCCTTTTTTGTTGCTTTTATACTCGTAAATCATATATTATAATTTCAACACAGTCTATTGAGATTTCAGCCATATAGTAAGTATAGATTGGAAAAAAATATAAAAATGAAGATTTATTTGAACACATCCTACAATATTAAATAATAATAATAATAATATTCTTTATTCAAGTGACCAGTGACTCATTATGGTTAGTAAATAATATTTCTTATAGACTAGGTTAGTTACATGTTGTATGTTACAAATACGCACGAATCACCGCTGTACCGTCCCGTTTGCGACGGAACAACAATGATTCATGTATATGCAATCTAGTCTATTGGATATCATGCTCACAATTCTGTTGGCACTACCCCGTACCCTTCGCACCAGAGACCCGCATCTTTTTCTCATGAGGGCATAAAAACAGTCAACACGCGCTTCAGCGAACATCCCTGAGGCACTGCAGTATCGAGGTAGCCCCAACAGCACCCTGAACGCGTTATTATACTGAACGCGGAGGGCATTATAAGATTTTTGAGTATATCCCGCCCACAGGCTGCACGTGTAAAAAGATGTACAATATGCTCTAAATAATGTAATTTTAACGTAAGGTGAACTACGTGCAAACCTACGAGCAAGCATATTCGCCCTCACTGACAATGCCCTCCGCTCCCGTTCAATATCAGTATCGTCTTTTAAATCAGAAGTCAGATAGTGTCCAAGATATTTAAAATTATTCACCCTATCTAGAATACAATTATTTAATAGTACCGGTGGTAATTCTTTCCTACACTTGCCTCGGACATTAAACATCATTATTTGGCTCTTTTTTACATTATAAATTAGGCCATGTGACTTAGCATACGACTCACATACAGACAATAATTTTCTTATGCCACAGACGGATGCACTCAGCAGCACCATGTCGTCTGCATAGCTAATATTATTCACGCATACACCATCTATGTAACAGCCAACTCTGGTACTGCTGAGCTCAGCTATCAACTCATAAATTAAAGACTTCAGTATAGCAATAGTCTTACGACCTGATTGGTCACTGGATGTTGCATAATAACCGACTGCCATAACAAAATAAAAAAAAAACTAGTGAGAAACCCTGCATGCTAGAGAAAGGGTCTTTCAAACCGAATTGGAGCAACAATACCGTCTCGTTAAAATGAGAATTAACGTATGTACAGTATAAGAACGTTTATGAGTGGTAGACCTACAGTAGTAGCAATAAGCCGACTAGCACGGGGAAGTACTCTCTCACATAACATCGGTGTTATGTGTAACATATAGCTTTGTATCGCGTTTCGTCCCTGAGGGTATAAATCGGGACCCCAACTTATATTCCATTTCTTTGCCTCCTTCTTCCTACCGCATTTCTTCCTTATTTCCCTCTTATTAAATCACCTCCCTCGCATTATTTACATCCTAACTCTAATGTAAGCAATGTATTTACAGTTCTCTTAGTATTGCGAATGTTCATGAGCGGCGTTGGTTACTTAGTATGAGGTGACCCGCTTCCTCGTTTGCCCGTTTATTCAATAAATACAATACATATTTATTATATTTAGACGTTCGTCTTCTTACCAATAGTCTTGTATTCGTTCGTGGTCTTACCAAATTCATTTACGTATTACAATAACATCCACAAATAAGTTAATTGTACCTGTAGTGTACGCAGTAAGTATTGGAGTTATAGAGTAGGCCGTTATGTGGCTGATGTATTTATCTCAGGCGCAATATTATTGTCATGTCAGCACGGCGATACAGTTAGTTGTAGCCGCCGTCTAAGTGAAAACGTCTTAACAGTTCGTTAATAACTCAAATCATATGTCTATTTAAAAGTGATCAATACAGTGTTGACGAGCAACTGGCTCAGTGGCGGGACTCTCCACCTGCGGAAGTTCAATTTCCGGATCGAAATAAACATATGTATGGACTACAAATATTTATTATGAGTCTGATAACCCCGCCAATCCGTATTGGAGAAGCGTGGTTAAAGTCCGTTCCTCCAGAAATGGAGAGGCCCGTGCTCAGCAATGGGACACATAGGATATATATACAAGGATAATAAGTATTATTGTTTTACAGTTGCGAAAGAAAACAAGAAAGTTCCAGAAGTCAGCGCAGCAGATACACGACGAACAGTTGGCGCAGCGCGTCCGTGAAGCTTGGGCTATACTCGAACGGCTAGTTAACCAAAACATTTATGATGATATTGGTATATCTTCTATGATTGAGTAGTTTTTTGTTTTAAGTATTATATTAAGTAGGGAGTTTTCTGGCAAGTAACATGAATGACGTTGAATTTTTATTTCATATTTATAATCTCATGTTCTTCATTCCTACTATTCAACTATCGGCGTGAAGCATATTTTCCTTTTTTTTAAATAAACCTCTGCACCACTTGTCACGACTGCGGGAATCGCTGAAGTATGCTACCGCAGCCCCGACAGCGCTGTCCCTATTTAAGGACCAATCCCATGGTGGGAGTGAGATGGGACCAATCTCAAGTGGAGATGAGGCTCCCCAACTCTTCCCTTCTTTGGGTGCAGATATGGTGCGCCACCTTGAGGTTCAGATGTCGGATGACGAGGCCTTTTCCGCCGCCCGAACTTCTGTCATGGAGATTGTAGGAGACCCTGATAGGCTCTCCTCCGCCGCCCTGTTCTCTGCCTGCGGATTGAGAGAAGCACATTTTCCTAGCACAAGCATTATAAACTTAGTTGGAATGGTTAACGAGAATTCTATTACTATTAATAAAATTGCTAGTTTTCTTTTTGATTTTGTTTCAAATGAGGAATAATGTACCTTTCATTACACAGGTACAAGCTCATACATGTCGCAGTGCATAGCATGGACCTCCCCGTTTCTGAAGGAAGGGACGTTAACCCACTACACTTAATAAGGATTTTCACACCACACTGTCCATTACGGATTTTCAGAGTTACCAGACTCGGAATAAATATCTGTAGGCCATACATATATTTATTCCGATGCGGGGATGAACCGGCAACCATTAGATCCGTGGGCGTGGGGCCGTGCCAATGAGCTACTTGCTCGTCAAAACGCTATAATTTATTAGATTAAAACAACACATCTGGTAGAAAAATATTAAATAAAAACTAAATTGCTCTCTTCTTACTGCCAGCGCAAGACTACCGATACTGGGATGACCCGTCGGATGAGTTCCGCGAAGGCATGGGCTCGTTACTGCCACTGTGGAAATTCCAGTTTGAGCCTATGCGCGCGCACTCAGTTTGCGACTTGCAGTGGAATCCACACTACCAGGATCTCTTCGCTGTTGCTTACGGCTCGTGTAAGACTATCTACTTTGATTATTAGTGCCTAAACGGGTGTAGCGTCGCTACCGCTCGACCCGGCCGCATAAAACGCATTATATGAAGCGGCCGCGGTACGGTACTGAATAGGTACAAACCCAAAAGCGTGCCCGGCCGCACAGCCCGTCCGCTTCATTTATTTGGATGCATATGATCTAGTGTAATCTCACTGTACAGCGGCCGCTTCGGTAGGCCGCGCGGACACGTATAATTAGGTCCTTTATATTATCACCGATATTTGTGTTCGATCGAAAATATTTGTATAGTCTGTGTATATTTATTCGGAATTTCGGTGTTTGTATCTAACCTTTTTCGTAAATGCAAATAAATCTACGCAGTTTATGCCTCTAAAAAAATTACTCAAATGATGACGGTACACACATATGAAACCAAATTATATGTTGAAATAACTACCTTTTCCTAACCCTTTTCCATTATTACAGTGGATTTCACAAACCAACAGAAGCAGGGTTGCTTGTGCCTTTACAGCATCAAAAATCCGGCTTACCCGGAATACTCCGTCGTCACGGAATCGCCAGTCATGTGCCTAGACGTGTACAAAGAGACGCCCTACTTGATCTGTATAGGTAAGACCATGCTAAAAATGGGATGAACATTCATTTTAAAAAACGTTTTTTTTTTCACTACCCATATATGTCTTACTGCTGAGCACGGGCCTCCCCGTTTCTGTAGGAACGGGCGACCATATTTGTTCAACGCAGATTGGCAGAGTTACCCGACTCGGAATAAATATCTGTAAGCCATACATATATTTATTTCCGATTAATGATCGACCCTGCGACCATAGACTCTGTGGTCGGAGGACCCCGTCACTGAGCCTATTTTATAAAAAACGGTTGCATGAAACGTACGCCTTTTAGTTAAACATATTTTATGAAACAGGCAGGCATACGAGCAAGCGGGTCATCTGTTGGTAAGGAACGACACCGCCTATGAAGACCTGCAATACTATAATAGATGCGTTGTCTACCTTAGTGTAAGGTTATAAGTAATGGAAGGGAAGAAAGTAATAACGGGAGTTACTTCCTTTTTCCAAGAAGAAGAAGAAAGAAGTAGCTGGAGGGGGAGAAATAAGGGAGGGGGGGAAGCAATTGAGTCTTCGGATCCTTACGTACCTTTTCTCACCGTACGAAACTACTCAAACTACGCTAAAGCTCAGATGTATAACGGTGTCAACCAGGACCTTAAAACTCTCGGCGGCGGAGAAAGAAATCTAACTATAGATTGAACTATAAGGATGTTCTGGACCAGGCCAAGCCCTACCCATTACTGTAGTGCTTTTGAGGAATGTTATTATTTACAAAAACACGGTTTTAATTTTTATTTTAGGACGATACGACGGCAATGTGTGCGTGTACAACGCACAGTTAACTCTAGAGTCGTCCTATCAGTACAAATCAGACTCGGTGCACGACAAACACTGCAACATTGTGTGGGAGGTGAGACTTATTATTAAAATTTGAAGTTTAGAAACTAATACTGATATCAACTAACTCCACAATCAATGATCCTATGATCTTATTGACGATCCCAATGGTGCATAAGAGAAATGTTTGCTTTCTAAAGAAGGTTCATTGGTTCATATAATTTCAACTGATAAAATAAATTCAAATTGATTTCAATAATTTTGTTTATTCTGCCATCTAGTGGCGAATAGACTAAGTAAAATAAAAAATAATTTATAAATTCAACAGGTTAGATGGGGTGCGCGTCTTATCGACGGCGAGGCTTCGTTCTTTTCAATCTCAGGAGATGGTCGTGTGGTGCAGTGGGCGGTGATGCCGGGTGAACTACAGGCCACCACGATCATAACACTGCGCTCCGACGTGCCACCCCTAGCCGGTCCTGATGGAACGCTAATCACCGTCAACAGTACATGCTTTATCTTCTCCCTTTCTTATTTTATTTTTGTATAGAAGTCACGCGTTTAAGTTTTTATTTATATATAAAACTTGGTATGTATAAACAAAAACATAAAAGCTCTTCGTGTTCGAATGATCTATTTTAAGTAAAACGTATTGTTTTATTGATTGCTGTGTAATTTCCGGCATGGGATAATGTGATTTTCGTACGAGGCGACTATTGGACTATTAAAGATACTACTTTTCTAAGTTTATATTCTTAAGTGCATAATCGTGCATATATCGAACTAATTACTTCGTATGTCTTTATTAAATTTCATATGATATATTTTATTTTATAAATTTTATGTACAGTACGGCATTTTCAGAAAACTACGAACTAGTATACTACTATTAAGACGTATAAATTATAAAGAGTGACTTAAGATTTGTCTTCAAACTATAATATATATACAAACTTGAAGAGCTGTTATCCCCATAAAAATAGTTACGTATTTTTAATCACCTTTAATAGAAATTTAATTTAATAGATACTTTTCCAACTGTATTTTAAGGATACCTCTGGTGTTGCAGATGTGACGCTTGCTCGTTTGCCCTCATCAATATCCCATAAAAAAAAACGATATTTATCGATAACGATAATTGTAATGTACCATAAAGTATAAAGTCAGCAATACATGTTGGACGAATTTAAGCCAACGCGAGCGTAGGCAACGTAAATTGATACAAAGTAAATACTGGCAAGTTCACGTAATGATTTAAAAACGTGTGAACACTATTGGCCGAGCGCAGGCGATCGCGTTTGATTTGTGTAGAATAACCGACACCGCTCCGAAGTGAAACAAGTAATCACCAGCGACTACGAGTTGTAACGAGCTACGTCAGATGAGTTCTATAGACGTTGGCGCTTGCCTTCGCTCAGCCAACTAAGCAATCGATACCGAGTTATAGCAAGGCAAGTCAAACATGCTGTCTTTACGTTGGTATTGGCCTTCGCTGGCCAACGCTCGGCCAACATGTATTGTATTTTTTAAATTGGATTTATTCTTCCTAACCAGGTTGCGGTAGCTGCATTTGCTTCCACCCAGAAAAGCACGATTTGTTCGTGGTGGGCACGGAGGATGGCATGCTGCACACATGCTCGCTAAAGTACAACCGCAACTATGTGCGCTCGGTACGCGGTCACCACATGCCGGTCTACCGCATCAGCTACAACTACTTCAACAATACTCTATACGCGTCCTGCTCAGGCGATTGGAGGGTAAAAATATGGGAAGATGGACGTGAGTAAGTAATAAAACTTGAGGTAACAGGCAATGAAAAAAAAGAAACGTCATAGGATGCTTAGAGAGGATGAATGGAAGACGATTGGTAAAATAAATTAACGTTGCGAATGTAGATTAGCAGTAGGGGGAAAACAAGGAAGACATACTTTGACCAAATCGTGGAAGAGTTTAAGAAAAGCCAGTTCAAGAGTACCCTTAACCGGCGAGCTTGCATGAAGCAAGTGATGAAGTGTGAAAGAAGCAAAGAAAGTATTCCGAAATCGTAGCAGATGAAGATCTATGGTCTCTGCCTAACGCTACGGAAAACAGGCGTAATGACATATATGTTTATATACTATTATAATTGGTCGTATATTTTTAATCGAGGCAAGTTTGTTTTAATCTCATCTTTTTAATTTCCTAAGTAAATATACGAAACACACTAGCAGGCTGTTAATGATCGTTTCTAATTTTTTTATTTTATTAGTGAACCTCTATTCATGTTCGAACTGGGATCTCCTGTAGGCGACGTTAAATGGGCGCCATACTCCAGCACCGTGTTTGCCGCCTGTACCGCTGATGGAAAGGTATGACGTTGATACTTTTTTGTATGCGAATAAACTCAATTTGTAACTCTTATGATATTTGAGTTTAAAAATGTATAAAACAATTGGCTACGCTTTTTCCCATGGCTTGGACTACTGCCCAATTTATATTATTTATTTCTAAAATAAACGTTCATAATCACTTTCATATAATCACTATAAAATACGCTAACTTGATAACATGAACAAGGCAGGAAAAGTAACTATATTTTTTTAATGAATTTTAGATATAAGTACTCGTATGTATATATACGAACGCCAAAAATGTATAAATTTTTGACATATACACACAACTATTTTTCTTCGACACCAGTAGAATGTAATTATTATACATATATTAAAGTGAAGCGAAGCGAACTGACCACGTTGGTTCTTGCTGAAAACCAGCGCCGGGTGCTCCAATAGTGCGCCCAGCATATACTGAGCAAGAACCATTTTATGACACTCGTTAGATTAAAATTATTTTCTTTTTGTTTTGTGTTTTTATTTGTATATAGAATATTATTAAGGATTTAATTTTGGTAATTGTAAAAAAAATGGTGTCATAAATAAAGTTTTTCTATTTCTATTTCTAAAGTTTACACGTTTTTGGCGTTCGTTTATTGTATGAATTGAATTGATTCGAAGATGTTAATGCTGGTAGCCTATTGGCTTTAACAGCTTTATCGATTTCAGGGCCCGCGGGCTGAAAGCCCGCAGGCTAGTAAAATATAATTGGGAATCTGCGCAAATCGCAGACTCCATCGGCCTGATGCCGTGTCGGAGGTACACATATGTGTGTGTGCTGATTTTAAACTCGTCATGATTCTACGTTAAACATGTAGGGGAGGTTGAACTTTAGTAACTATAGTCCCTATTAGTCCCATAGACCCTAAGGTCTAGGGGGTGAAAACCGACCGGGTACGTGAGAGAATCTCGTGTAAGCGGCCGGTGTAGAAGTGTTCCCTACTCTACGTGCTCGGCTAGGGCCGGGGTGCGTGTGAGTGTTGGTGTCGTGAGTGGATCCGAACGACGCTGTTTCGTCGTCCGGATCGTGTAACACGTTACGCGGGCGTCGTCTTTTCGGGCGCGCGTTTAAATCGGGTGAATAATTTACCGATTGTACCACCAGTGGATTCGGATGGGATTCGGATCTCTCAAAATGTTTCTTAGAGAGTGTTTTAAAGTGTTGTTTGACGCTCGGCAAGTTAAGGTCGCAGTGGAGGTCAATATTGCGCTGGAACCACTGAGCACCGGTGGCTCGACGAATGAAGCGATTTTGTATCACTTGAAGTTTATTTATTTTTCTTTTATGCACGTGCGCGAAGGCGACACTTGCGTAGGAAATGATTGGCCGGACGCATGTTTTGTAAAGAAGCAGCTTGTGTCTGAGGGACAGTTTGCTGCGGGCGTTAATTAAAGGGTGAAGACGACCTAAGACGAAGGCCGCTTTGGATCGAGCGTTTTGAATGTGTTTAGTAAAATTCAGGTGATTGTCGAGGGTGACGCCTAAATATTTGACAGACTTTTTCCACGGGATAGGTCTGCCAAAGAGAGTGATATCTAAGAGTCGGCCGCCTCGTTTGTGGGAGTCTCTACTGGTGCCCCTTGAGAAGTAAATTGCTTCACTTTTCTCGGGATTTACCTCGATTCTCCATTTTCGGAACCATTCACCAAGAGTAGTGGCCGCAGTTTGGAGCCGTTTCGACACGCGGTATTTGACCCTATCAGAAGTGTAGAGGGCGGTGTCGTCTGCAAATAGGGCGAGCGACACGTTCGCGTGCTTGGGAATGTCGGCGGTATAAAGTGAGAACAGAAGTGGCGAGAGGCAGGATCCCTGCGGAACCCCCGCCCTAAGGGGGCGGGGAGAGGAGCGCGTTCCTTCGACGCGAAAGCGGAAGGTTCGATTCCTAAGGAATTCTCGTATGATGTGAACGAGTCTATCGGGCACACTCATGTGGTATAGTTTATATAACAAACCGTTGTGCCAGACCTTGTCGAAGGCTTTTGCCACGTCGAAGAAAAGCGCTCCTGTATTGATTGGTCTACGCTGGGATGTACCTTCAAGAATGTGTTCAGTTAAGCGAAGGACCTGCTGGGGACAGGAATGGAGTTCTCTAAACCCGAATTGCTCGTTTGGGATGAGGTTATTGGACTCGGCGTATGCTTTGAGCCGGCTCAAAACGACACGCTCGTAGATTTTCCCCAGGGTATTGAGGAGGCTAATCGGTCTGTAACTATCTGGTAGGTTACGGGGCTTATTTGGTTTAGGGATGCCGATGACGTCGGCTTCTTTCCATGCATCCGGGAATGATCTGGTCGTGAGAAGCACGTTAAAAATGTTCACTATAATCGTAAGTAGCGGTAAGGTCAACAGTTTAACTACCCGCATGCTAATACCGTCAGCGCCCGGGGCCGTGCGGCTTTTACAGTTCTTTATGATGTTTTTAACTTCGTCGAGTGAGATCGATGTCAGTGGTTCGTCCGCTGGTGGTAGAGAGTTCCGACGCGCGACTTCGTCGTCCACATGCGAGATGTGGGCATGATCGAATGATTTGGTGGAGAGGGTGCACTGGGCCTCTAGACTGTCAGCTAAGCATTCTGCCTTCTCCAAGTCATCGAACGCGAGCGCATTGCTGTTGGGTTTGACAAGCGGTGGGAATGACGCGGTGGAGTCCGTCTTGAGAGCTTTCGCCAGACGCCAGTATGCATGGTCGTCGGGGGATAAGCTCTCAAGCAGGTTGTCCCAGGTGAGCGCGCGAAACTCGGCTATGCGCTCTCTTACAGCCCTTTGGAGGCGGCGTAGCCGAGATCGGTTTTCGTCTGTTTTGTAGAGATCGTACCGTCTGAGGGCGGCATTTTTGTCTCTAATCAAACGTCTGAGATCTCCGGGAAGGACCCAACGGCGATCGTTTGCCGCAGGGACCTCTTTCGACGAGTTTTCGATCGATGTGCTTATATGCGCGGAGAGAGAGTCAATAGCTTTAAGAGCTGAATCGCGTGAGTCTATGCTGGAGGGAATGTTATTTAACTGCGCAGAGCTAGAAGATTCTAGCTTTGTCGCTAATTTGCGCCAATTTATCACTTTTTTCGTGATGGCAAAAGGAGCGTCGGGTAGTCCAAGTTTGAGAATGACCGGCCTGTGGTCGGAATTTAGTTCGTGAATGGTCTCAATGGACCTGAGAGCTAGAGTTATATTTTTAAACAACGTGATGTCGAGGACTTGAGGAGAGTGGCCCGGGTGGGTTGGGTATCGTGTCGGAGTTTCCGGGCCAATTACATCGAAGTGTAATTGTATCGATAAATTAAACAGTGAGTTGCCGTTTGTGTTGTTGGACGTAGAATTCCAGCTTTCGTGTTTGGAGTTTAAGTCTCCACACAGAATGACTTCAGGGTTTAAGTTCAAGAGTGCCTCGATGTCATTTTTAATTATCTTTTTGGTTGGGGAGAGGTAAACTGAAGCTAATGTGATGGGCGCGTGACCGGTCATGGCTATCATGCAAACGGATGCTTCTACGTTGGTCAATGACGGAGGGTCTAATGGGATACAGTGAAGAGACTTTTTGTAATATATAAGCGTGCCACCTCCACGGGAGCGCAACCTATCGTTACGGACTATATTATAATTGGCAATTTTAGGATCGCGAATACTAGGTTTGAGAAAAGTCTCTTGTATAAGCATTACATCGATCTCGTAAGTGCGGAGGAATTCAGCAATTTCGTTGCGCTGTGTGTCGGAGTTACGGATGCCTTTGTTTAAGCTGTTAGCGTTATAATACGCGACAGTCAGAGAGCGAGGTTTAATTCTACCTGTATTTTTGTTATACATTTTACAGATTTGATGGGATGGTGTCGAAGTGCTTAAGATAGCTTAACGGGCTTGAAAGTCACCCAAGGAGTTGATTAGGCTCATGTGGTCGACTAAAGCCATGAGCCTGTCTTTACCGTTACGTGCGGTCCTAATTTTGTTCGCGAGAATTTGTAGCTCGGACATATTTATTGATGACAAAAAGTCACTCACTAACGAGAAATCGGCGATTAAGTCCCCGGAATTTTTATTATTCGCCATCTGTGCAGTTTTGACCGGTGCATTTTTGAGTGGATTAGTGCCCGCATTGTTTAAGTTTAGCGGCTTAGCCCAAGCATTATCACGGACAATAGGCGCGACTGTTGGATTGTTCGCGGAGGTTTTTATGACCGCGGATTGGGACATTGTTGTAGCCTTCGGCGGCGCAGGTGCGTGCGGTGGAGTTG